>JAXGGA010006677.1:0-68151 GCA_038373865.1 Uloborus plumipes
GGGGGGTGGAGCAATCAAAAGTGCTTATTTTGTCATTGCACCTACTGTATCTCAAGAAATATTGCTGAGATTTGAATGAAATTTGGAATAACACTAACCCAATAAGGAAGCAAGCATCGATTAAATTTTGGCGCCAATCGCCCCAGGGGGAGGGTGGGGTGATTTTTGCGCTTAGTCAACAATGCGAAAAATCAATTCATTAAAAAATCGCTTTCACGCTATTTAATTATCAAAACAGCTGAAAACTTTCAATGATTTGAAATTTTTAACTGTTGCCAATTTCTTTTTACTAACAAATAAAATGTTTGCAATTAATCTAAACAAGGCTTTTGCAATGATTTCCAATTTCGCTCATTGATTCTGCATTTGCAGGGTTATTACGATAATTGGGAAATTGGAGCTGTTTCCAATTATTCGAGCGAGTACGTATTTTATTTTGTAACTGGAATTCATAAGATAGATATAGAAGAAAGTTTCGTGACGGCCACGACAGCTAGTTTGTGATGCCAGTAAACTTGCCTATTCTGCAGCAGTTTTCCTGCGAGTTAATAATGAAACAGACACTCACGTGCAGCTGGTACAGAGTAAGACTAGAGTTGCCCCATGTGGAAAAAAGGAGACAACAATCGCAAGATTAGAACTACTTGGTGCTGCCATCTCTGCTCGTCTTTACAATGAGGTCCAAAAAGTGTTGAAGATTGAGAATGTGTACTTTTGGACGGACTCGACAACAGTGTTGGCCTGGCTGAAAAGAGATGACACCTGGGGAACATTTGTACAAAATCGCGTTAAAGAAATTAGACAACTGACACCAATACAAGCATGGAGACACATTCCCGGACAGTATAATGCAGCTGACTTGCCATCGAGAGGTTGCTCCGTGGAGAAGTTGATTACCTCTAAATGGTGGGAGGGACCCGGTTGGCTCCATCTTTCGCCTCGTGAGTGGCCTACACCAGATAAAGAAGTAGATATCAATGAAGAGGAAGTGCTTAAAGAGAAAAGAAAGACAGTCGTATCTTCTATGATGAACACTGAAGTGGAAGAAATTTGCACAGATCGCTTTTCTTCCCACTCTAAAAATATCAGAGTATTAGCATGGGTTTTACGTTTTATGCACAACATCTCGCGCAAAAACAAGTTAAAAGGTAATCTGACCTTGGAAGAATTTCAGCAAGCCGAAGTTCAGTTCTTCAAAAACATGCAGTCAAAAGCTTTTAAAGACGAAAAGTTTCTTTCGAAGATGCAAGTTTTTAAAGATGAACAAGGACTCCTGCGCATAAAAACAAAACTCGTAAACAGTGACGAATTAGAAGAATTCATATTTCCAATACTTCTACCTGCTAATACTGTCGTGAAAAGTCTGATACGTGAAGAGCACGAAAAGGCACTTCATGCTAATGCTTCCATTCTCATCGCCAGACTTCGGGAAAAATATTGGATTATCAAATTAAGGAAACTGGTAAAGCAAGTTATATTTAAGTGTGTGACATGCAAACGGCACACGTCTAGACCGGTTGAAGTACCTTTTGCTCCGCTGCCTAAAGATAGAATTACCCAGACAAAAGTGTTTGATGTATGTGGGGTTGATTATGCTGGTCCCCTTCACCTAAAAACAAAAGGCAAAGCTTGGATTGCTTTGTTTACTTGCGCCGTGTACCGTGCGGTACATTTCGAATTGGTCGAGTCACTCACCACCGATGCTTTCATCGAAGCTTTGAGAAGGTTCATTTCAAGAAGAGGAAGAGTATCAACTATTTATTCAGATAATGGCACGAATTTTGTGGGGACCAACAGTGAACTTGAAGCATTGGACTGGGACAAAATTGCAGAATACTCAACCTCTCAGAAAATCACTTGGAAGTTCATTCCACCAACAGCAGCGTGGTGGGGTGGATGGTGGGAGCGCATGGTCAGAATGCTCAAAGAGCTTCTACGTAGAGTATTAGGAAAATCCGTTGTCAACTATGAAGAAATGTACACTATACTGTGTGACTGTGAGTCAGTGATAAACTCTAGACCACTCACCTACCTACCTGATGACCCAAATGGATTGGTACCACTGACACCTGATTTGTTTATTCATGGTGGTGGCAACAGTGAAACTCCAGATCTCGACTGTGTCAACCGATCATCATTGGAGAAACGTGTCAAGTACTTACAGAAACTACGTGAAAACCTGAGACAAAGGTTTAGAAATGAGTACCTTGGTCTTTTAGTACACAAAGGAGTCAGGAGAAAAGATACTCTGACTGTTGGAGATGTTGTTATAATTGGGCAGGACAATAAAAAACGCATCGATTGGCCCCTAGGCATCATTTTGGAAGTATTCCCTGGAAAAGATGGCGTACCTAGAGTGGCAAGATTAAAAACTGACAAGGGCGAAAGGATTCGTCCGTTCCAAATTCTCTACCCCTTAGAAGTGTCTGCAAGGGCGGATGCTGATATACTGAAGGCTGCTAAAGAAACTGACTATGCCTCATGAACTTGAACTTTATCTGGACTTTAAGAACTTTTTAGTTTAAAACTTATTTTGCAAAGTTCAAAATTTCACTTTGCAAGGTGGGAGTATGTTCGAGATTGCAAAATAATGTGACATTTTAATTACACTGTTCGACAAAAAAAAACCTTGAAAATGCTTCTGGTATTTTGAAGACTGATTCTTATGTAAAATGACCCCCTGAATCCGAATATGACCCCCGTTTTCCCCCATCACGTCCCAATTTTTTTTAAAACGCCCCCCTTTTTTTTTCATTTTTCCTTAGTTTCAGGGCTATAATATTTTTTTTGGAGGGGAAAGGAGCCTTATATTCACCAATAAATTTTTTTGGATGTCAAGAGAGACTCAAAGTTTAAAATCATGAGCACCGAGAAAAAATCGGGGAACTTGGGGGGGCGTGGCCCCCCAAAATATTTGAAAAATCACCAAAAACGATCTTTTTATTCTAGTTTCTTTAAAAAGACCTTTAAAACATTTTTTTCGGTGCAGAACCAGAGTATAGGATCCGCTCCTATGACTCCTGGGTCAGAAAAAATTTTCACGCTGTAAAATTTTTTTTAAAAAATAAAATAATGTTTTAAAAATCGCACTTTGCACTCGAGTTTTAAAGCAGGTCTTCAGCCAAAAAAAAAAAAAAAAATTGTGGCTGATTCTTATGTCAAATACTCCCTATTTCCAAATATGACCTCAGTTTCCCCCCTCCACCCCATCTTTCCAGAGAGTCCCCCCCCCCCCAATTCAGAGTCATTTTACTAATTCGGAGGGGAAAAGTACATTACGTAACCCGTTAACATAATTCTAAAAGGCAACAGAGGTTCAAAGTTCAAAATCCTGTATATGTGTACCAAACATATAAACTAGGGCGGTGTACCCCCCCCCCCCAAAAAAAAAAAACCTTCCTTTCTTGTTTTTCTAAGAGACGTTTTAAACTTTTTTTTTTTTTTTTGTGAAAAATCAGAGTATTGAATTTTCTTTTCTTTTTTTTGGGGGGGGGGGAGGGGGGAGGTATACCGCCCTAGTTTATATTTTTGGTACACATGTACATGATTTTGAACTTTGAACCTCTGTTGCCTTTTAGAATTATGTTAACGGGTTACGTAATGTACTTTTCCCCTCCGAATTAGTAAAATGACTCTGAATTGGGGGGGGGGACTCTCTGGAAAGAGGGGGTGGAGGAGGGAAACTGAGGTCATATTTGGAAATAGGGGGTCATTTGACATAAGAATCAGCCACAATTTTGTTTTTTTTTTTTTTTGGCTGAAGACCTGCTTTAAAACTTGAGTGCAAAGTGCGATTTTTAAAGCATTATTTTATTTTTTTTTTAAATTTTACAGCGTGAAAATTTTTTCTGACCCAGGAGCCATAGGAGCGGATCTTATACTCTGGTTCTGCACCGAAAAAAATGTTTTAAAGGTCTTTTTAAAGAAACTAGACTAAAAAGATCGTTTTTGGTGATTTTTCAAATATTTTGGGGGGCCACGCCCCCCCAAGTTCCCCGATTTTTTCTCGGTGCTCATGATTTTTAAACTTTGAGTCTCTCTTGACATCCAAAAAAATTTATTGGTGAATATAAGGCTCCTTTCCCCTCCAAAAAAAATATTATAGCCCTGAAACTAAGGAAAAATGAAAAAAAAAGGGGGGCGTTTTAAAAAAAATTGGGACGTGATGGGGGAAAACGGGGGTCATATTCGGATTCAGGGGGTCATTTTACATAAGAATCAGCCTTCAAAATACCAGAAGCATTTTCAAGGTTTTTTTTTGTCGAACAGTGTTATTAATTTCTGCTCGCGAGAATTTTATCTTTTGATTTTTACTTTTCTGTAAGTGGCAACGGTGAGAATGTTAATGTTTTGTTAGTTGTTACTTTGAAATTTGGTTAGAACTTTGTCTTTTGGATTAAGCTATTTAAAAGGAAATGGCAAAATATTTTGAAGAATATTAAAATTATTGTTAAGTTTTCATTTTGAACTTTATTCTATTCAACCTGGTGAACCCGTGGTTCAGTTTGAATAGTGGCGTCCGTAGAAATATTAAGTAGTTAGAATTAGAAACAATAAGCAATTGACTTGACTGCTAATTTCTATGAACTTCTCAAGGAAAAAAGAAAGTTTAATTTTGGTGCCTTCCATTACTAATCACTGGATTATCTGAAATTAAAAAAAAATATCTTTTTTGTTAATAAGAAATTTTTGCAGGTAACAACTTCGGTTTTTTCCGTAATCGAGGCACAATTTCGAATTAAGTAGCATTTATTAATTTATTTTATTTATTTATTTGCTTTTTTGATAAAAAACCGGAGTTTTAAATTCCATGGGCTGTAGAAAGTTCAAAAATAAATTAAAAATTGACATTGCAACCGGCAGAAACATTAACTAATGAAACCATTTTTGATTTTTTTTGCTTCCTGATGATAAAGTCAGGATTTATGGTAGACAAGCGAAATATTTTTCTTCCTTTCTTTTGAGACGTTCAGGGAGAGTGGTTGTTAAAGGCACATTTCTTCATAAAATTTGTGAAACTTTTGCCAAATAGTTCTCAAAAAATACTTCTTATGTAATAGTGATAAATAAATGCTTATGAACTATAATATGCAATGAGTTCCCGCCCATAAGCCAGGGCTAAGGCAGAACTGAAGCAATTTCACCCACAGTTCAGTCATGACATCCTGAGACTGCAGTTTCGTCCATATTCTGGACTCCTCAGTCAGGAACAGCCTATGATCGAGCTGGAATCAAAGATCATCTTATTGTAGCTAAGATAACCAACAAACTGGTAGATGATATAATAAGGGATAATGCTGGGTAATATGCATATTACCCAGCTTTTGCCTTCAAATTTCGAGTTGAGCTGCGCCATGGTTTGCGGGCTCTCGCTGGGAAGATAAATTAAATTTATTTACCAGTTTTGTTGGCTATCTTAGCTACAATAAGAGGATCTTTGCCTCCAGCTCGGTCATTGGCTATTCCTGCCTGAGGAGTCCAGAATAAGGACGAAACTGCAGTCTCAGGATGTCATGATCGGAGCTTTGGGTGCAATTGCTTCAGTGTATTAGCTGTGTTCTCAAAATAATATGCCTTTTTTTCGGAATAACCTTACTCTTTGCTTTAAAAAGTAAATGGTGCAAAATAGAAGCATACTAAGTTCAAATTTGATTTTAGCATGATAAAATTACCCCCTAAACATTCAAACTTTGGAGGGAATAATATCATAACAGACTAATGTGATATTACAGTAGTAAAATTTTACATTTAGGGACATTTGATCATGAAGAAAAGAGAAGATATTTTCGCGAAGTGCTACAAATATCTTCACTTTAGTGTAATGGTTATTAAAACCAAATAAATTCACTTTTTGCTTGGTATATTTGTTTAGTTCTTTCCACTTTATGGTTTCGTTTGTGTTTTTCTTAGTTAATGACACTTTGAGATATAAAATAAAATGTTTCTTTCAGAAATATTTCAGCTCTGAAAAGACGAATAAACAACATGAACATATTATGTTTTTCTTACTAAGTCAGCAACAATATGAGGAATTCTTTTGTATGCTTTGTGTAATTGCGAAAAATATTTGCGGATGTGGAAATTTTTGCTTCTGAAAGTCCTTATTATTTGGAACAGCAATTAAGGCTTTTCTGACATTGTACTTACATGACCGAGCAGTTTAACAATGGTGCTCTGCTTCAAATGAAATATATAAAGCCTATACAAATGTATGAACAATTAGATATATTTTTAACCTGTACAAATAAGATTAAGAGTCATTTTACAGTATATGGCTTTGAAATGTTCCTCTCGTACTGCTAAATCTCGATTTTTTTTTAAAAAATATCTTACTGTTAAAATACAGATAAGCTTTCTGTTGTTTTACACTCTGATCTACTTTTACACTGGAAAAAATATAAATGTTTCTATTTTTAGCTTTAGTGCGGGACATTTCTCAACCAAATACTGTGAAAAGACTCATAAAATGTTTAACTTTGTCCAAGCAGTTAAAGACATTAAAGTAACTTTTAAAATACAAAGAAAAAAATTGCAGCCGAGAGTTTAAGGAGCTTTTTTTCAATGAAAAGAAACAATTTAAGTTTAAGAAGTTTTTTCGGATCCGGTAAATTCGGATTAAATAGGATTTAATCTTTTAATTTTAGACAGGCTGTAATACGCAACTTAATTTTTAAAAATAAATAAATCAAACGCTTAAAAACTACGTTTGAAACATCTGTTAAAATCAGAACTGCCAGAAAGAAAATCATTTTCAAAAAGGACTTAATTTTACTTTGTAAATATTTATATAGTAGATAACTTAAACCCAGTAGCTTTCAAAAAAGCGTTGTTGCTTTCATCAAATAATAGGTGATACAATCGGGAAATGCACAGCTCAAAAAGTTGTTCAGGATGTAATAATATTTATGAGTAAAAATATTCTAAAAATAAATAGTAGTTTGATAGTTTTTACTACTTGTGAAACAGCAAAATTTTGTAAATTAAATATAATTCGAAGCAATTGCGCTTTTGTTAATCTGATTTGGGCTGAAGTTTGGTTTTAATTTTGATTCTTTCTCTTTTCTCCCATTAAAACATGTTGATAATTGGTGAAAAACCAATGCTCACATCTGCAGTCAGTGATAAAAAAAAAGTTCAAGAAAAAAAAAGAAAGAAAGACAAAACAAAAATCAGGACGACACTAAATTTTAGCTTACATACTTCAGGAATTATATACTGTCATACTGCCTGTATAATTCCTGAAAGACTGGGTCGCAATACTGTTTTTGCTGAAAAAATACCTATTAGCAGTTATTTTGCCTCACATTCTTCGTAGAAGGGGAACGTAATAAACAAGTACATTTTAAAGCTAAAAGTTCTACCGTAAATTATTCTTTATACTTTAGATTTTAAATTAAAAAAACAAATTGAAAACCAGGTATGACTGTTACGTTAATCCCTCCCTATGGAATGACCCAATAAGAAAGAGAATATACGTAAACACTTCTAGAGACTAGCAATTCTAAAAGTAACTTAAACTTAATATTACCCTTGCTTTAAAATTTTTAAACATTTTTTTTTCCTTTATGGATGTATTTTTTTTATTTACGCGACTTTTTCCTTTTACCTCAAGTTGTTCAAATGGCGATTATTTTTTCAGGAAAAGTGTCTACCATCGCTTACCCAAGTAATATATGTATGCACAAAATGTGACATAATGTTTACAATTCCTTTCATTTTATGTTTTTCATTTCGAAGCAAGCAAAGGGATATCTTTCACATTAATATTTTCAAATGTTTTATTAATTTTTAATAATACTTCTTACTGAAAATAAACATTGTGCTTGAAGTTTAGTCATATTACATTTTCCTCATAAAGAAGATGTTTGAAATGAAAATAACTTGGTCCATAAGGTTCTTTCGCTGTTATATAAATAATTTATTGCTTCAATGTAAGTCTTTTTTCTTACGAAAGAAATATTTGTCTTTGCTTCTAACATTTGTTTTGCGTAAAAATTGAATGTGAAATGAAACTTTAAATACCAAAATATAATAACCAAAGTTGGAATGGTATTCGCTGAAATTTAAGGGAAAAAATCTTTATAGGAAGTTTAAATGCGAGGCTGGGTATTAGTACTCAAAGTGACTTTATTAATAATTTATTTTCAATATGTGTGCAAAAGTTTGTGCGAAATAATGTTTTAGAATAAGAAAATTTACTTTAGCATAAAAGAAATACACCGTGCACATATATTTTTACATATTATAATGATTACACCATTGCTGTAGCCTAGAATGAAATTGTAACTTCTCGAATACAAAATGTTTTTAATATTACCACTCTTATATATTAATATTAAAAGCTTTATTTTTTTGGCATACAACATTAATTTCCACAGAATTTGAACAAACTGAAACACTAACTGAAAATCATAATTTCTTATGATAGGGAAAAATTATTTAAAACTTTTTGAAAAATTATATCCAATGAATTATCTATGTCAAAGTCTAGTCAGAAAATAGTTAAAAACAATTCATTTCTGAATTTTTCCAACAGGTAAGACACGTTTTTCATATCAAGCTCAATTATCTATTAAAAGCTGTTTTTTTCAAATCTGAGTATTGAGTTCCATATGGCGAATTACCTTTAAAGATATACTGTTCAAAGCTACCTTGTCAGAGATATTTCTCAGCTGCATTTTCCCAATTCAAATGCAAAAACTGTACTATGAAAATTAAACAATATAGTTTTATCAATGTGATTGCTGTGTCAAAAAAGAAGGAAAAAAATATCGGTAGAAAATTACTTTTCTTTTGATATTTCAACAAGCTGAAGATTTGTGTGTAAACGATTAAATTTAAAATGAGTGGTCAGTTTAGTTACTTCACACTATCTAAAACAAAGCTCGAAAAGATTAAATATTTGTGTAAAAAATAAAACACATTGCTCTCTCGGCGCATTAACAAAGTAAGTAAACAAATTAAAAATTAACTTACAATTTTAATTTTTTTAAGTAAAACATCGAACTTGGTAAAAATCGTATTAAACTTGGTAAGATTTAAAGGAACTGTAGTTATAATGTTTGATAATGTAACTACTTTGTAAAAGCTTTTAAAAGCAAAATATGCATTTTAAAGGAATAGTATTTATTTTTGAATTAACCCTTCACTGCATGGTGTGCCTGATCTGGCACAAACCAAAAAAAAACCTCATATATTCCTCTGATATTTAAATACAGTTAAACTGAGCTTTGTACCCCTTCTGGAACATTGCTATAACAGTATAGTGTGATTTTTATGCACTAGTTAGTTGCACTAGTCTAGGTATTACAGTTCTTGCTTTTGAAAAATAGTGTGTCTGCATTGCAGTAAGAAGTGTGCTTAATCATTATTTCCTCTGTTCTAAAAATTTTTAAATATATATGCTGTACTTAGTGGCAAAAATTTGTTTGTTCCACTTATGGCACAAAACGCATTGTAGATTATTACACTTCTCAGTATAAGCATATACTATGTGCTTTGTGCCATATGTGAAACAAACGGGTAAAACATCATTTTTGGTGCAAATTTTTAAGTATAATTTTTTTTCTTCATTTTTCCTGAACTCAGGGCTACTTAACCCGGGAGAACGCGCGTCTCCGAGGCAAACGTTAGGACGCGCGGGGTCATAAAATGACCCCAAACCTTTGAATGAACCCAAAATCCCTTCCTATGCAGTTGAAAACTTTTATATTTGAATGTTTCTTTCTTAAAACTACATTGCAGTACAATTACAGACATTGAAACCTATCATTTAGACAAAAATGTGCTACGCAAACTAACTTTCTTCCGCAATTCTGTTTAAAGGTATGGAAAGTATATTTTTTACACAAAGCTCATATAAATTTTGCGGGTTATTACATTTTATATAATTTACTATATTTATAACAACTATCATTCTAGAATTGATCTTTTTAAAGAAAACTGATAGATTTATATTTAAAATGTTTCAACCTTTAATCGAAAATAATTCATTTACTTGATTTAATTTTGTCTCCTCTTGTATTTTTATACTACATGTATGAAGACAAACAAAATATTACTTTGATTGTTTTTATCATAATTTAAGTACTTTTTACACTGGTTAAATGAAAGGGAGATGATAATTTAATTGAATAAGTGTCCCTTTCATTCTATTTGCTCAATTTCTAAATAAGTATTATTTCGGTATCATTTTTCCCTCCAAAAAGGATTTTAGAAATGTATTTACTAATCAGCATAAAGAATACTTTCTATATGGTTGTCTCAAAGTACAAAATTATTTTAATTGAAAAAACAAGTGACAAACTGACCGCATCAGGCAGGCGAAATAGTCGATCTGTCAAGCAAACGGAAGGACGCGCGGGGTCATAGAAGGACCCCAGTAACTGACCAAACGTGTCTTGGCTGTATGCAAATGCCAGAAATACCTCCGAATTAGTAACAAAAGGTGAATGGGGGGTAGAAACTCAGCTACTGAGAAGAAAGGAGTGAACTGGTGTATAGTTTTCTTGGAATTGGAGTTAGAAAATTGCTTTGGGGTCATAAAATGACCCCGCGCGTCCTCCCGAGTTAAAGGTAACACATGATTTTTTTTTTCATGAAAATATAAAAAATCGTGCAGTGAAGGGTTAAAATAGTGCCATATGCCTGTTTAAGCTACAAAAGTAATTTTGCCAGAAAACTTTACTCAATTAAGGAAAGTATTTGAGTTAAAATAACCTCTTAATCTATTTCGTGTAAACTTCCGATTAACCTTCATCCTATTTTTCTTCTAAGGAAATTAATGTTATACAGGTGTTTCAATTAACAAAAATATTAAAACGGCACGGGTAAAGCATTTGCTAAAATAACATAACAATAACTGTTTGTGAAAAATATTCAAAATTCATTTCCTTAGAGTCTGCAAACTTCAAAAGATAGTATCCCTTTTTTGCTCTTGTGAGAATTCTCTTTCATCTGAAGCAATATTTGTTCTTCTGATGGTAGTACTTGCTTTACATAAAGACTGAATATGAAATGAAATTTTAAACAAAATTTCCGGCCCGAATGTTGCTTTCCGGCATTGAAAAGCAATGAAATGTTTTCAAGAGTCGCAAAAGCAGATTTATATGAATGCTAAAGTGCTTTGTACATATTTTCATTGTCTTTTCCATCTCTTTTATTGCAACACTCCGCCAAACAGAAGAAAACAGGCTTCAACTCAAACAGTATTTTCAAAAGAAACAAATATCCTTTTCATATAAATCTTCCTTTGAAGTGTTGGGTTGTTTATCCATAAGGTTAAGTAAAGTATGTTTGTTATACACTATTGCAGACAAAAATTGCAAATATCAAAAGCGAATCCTCGGGAAATGTATGAAACATGTTTTAAGCATTACTTATTGTGATAAAAATAATTATATTTAGAAATGCTTCAAAAAGGACGAAAGTTTTTCGACGCAAATTAAAAATTCAAAAATAGGCTGCTGGATGATCCAACATAAGATTAATCGTTAACTCTAAATCTGCGCCAAGCAATGCTTCAAAATAAGATGTTGAACTTAACTTATAGACATACATGTTACCTATGAATTATATCTCCAAAAATATGGAACAGTGCTTTGTTCGCTAAAGTTCAAGATTCTTTTTCCTTAAAAAAACTGTTAGATTTTTCTCTACCCCAACGAAGAAATAGTCTGCAGAGTTGCTCAAGAATCTGCGACGCATGTCGCAGCGTTGCGCTGTTTCTACTACTGGGAAAGTAAGTAGTATAAATAAATGCTGTATACAACAGCCGGTGAAGCACTGTCTATAAAAGCTTAAATGGACTATGTACAGTGTATATGAGCTCAACCATAGACACAATGGATCTATATTTATAAAATATAATTGAAATGTAAAAAAAGACATATAATATTTTTTTTTTAGTTCAGTTTAATATTTCTACGCTCTTAGAAAAATTATTTATTGAGGATAAAGCATATATTATGCTGTTTCGAAACAGAGTAAAACTACCAAATCTTAAAACAAAATGATATTTAAAAACAAAAGGTATTGTAGACCCAACATTACATCCTTGCACGCACTTTAAACTATTGATATTTTATGCTACTCGAAGAAAAATACTAAAAAAAGTCGAAAAGGTTTTAGTACATTATTTTACCTGCACTAACGTCTGTCATATTATTACCTTAAATTGAAAAGTGAAGAAAAATTGCGCTCAAGCATTGCTTGAACTATTGTCTCCACAAGTAAATTTAATTGAAAAATGCATTTACTCCTCTTAAAACTAGTTATACACAAGGAAACTACATTTCAACTGTTTTAATATCGCGCGTTATTGTCTGAACTGTTGATTTTCGGAACTAGGACTCTTCTTGGCACCTTCGAGTCTTAAAGTGTTTTTACTGCGTTTAAGCATCTACGACCTTATTGATTAGTCGACTCAAACCTCCGTCAGTTGTTTGACCTGCCGAATGATGTTTTCGTACTGCTTGAAAAGGCTTCATTCGGAGGTTCTGGTGCCTGACGGAGGTTCTAATAGTGTCATGAATAAGGGCATTACATGTCATGGTCAACCCAGGCCTTTTTTTTCCCCTAACATCTCGCTTACATCGTTAGCTAGAAACAATCTGAATAGTTTATGGCATAAAATTCCAAGAATGGTAATATTATTGACGTCAGTTGTCAAGACGTTACTTTATTATATTTGTTTTGTTAGTGCAGAATCACTTATAAGGAACTTCATCGAAAATTTGAAAAGCTTCAATTATTTTGTTTTGGGGCTGAAGCAACTGTTATACTTGAACTTAATTTTATCACATGGGCAAACCTAACCTGGCAGATTAATAATGCTGTGATTAGGATATACATAGCCTTCACAATGCTGCCAGATTAGGTTTCCCTAATAATAGCTAGGTAAGATTGATCCGCAATTATACTTAAACCTTTAAATACGAGTACTCATTACAAGTCTGTTTCCTATTTGATGCTAATAATTTTTAATATCATCTACAGTGAACTCTCACTTATACACAGCCTCATTTATGCGCCTTTTCCACTTATACGACGATTTTCAGTGGTCCCAGCACATTCCATAGTGAAATAATAATGATTTAATTCGTTTATGCGTCGCTCTAGAGATAAATATTTCACTTATGCGCCGAATGTTTTGAAAAATGCAAACAATTTAATTTATTTTCTTGAAAAATGGGCATGTTTCTTCACTTTCCTCTTTAATGCTTCTCTTTTATTGCTCACGGAAGGCATTTTTTCCACATGAACTAGATTTCGGAGAGGGACAATTATCTATCATGGATCGTTTTAAAAGGACCCAGTTTGTGATTAAATATGCTACAATTTTTGTTTTCTCCTTATCATTGCAATTAGGTTTCAGTAGTTGCCAAATCGTAGTAATATGACCATTTTCTATAGAAACATTCTTATTCATGATCTCATTGGAACTTATGTTGCATTTTAGACTTTTAAATAGGCTTGTTCGCTTATGCGTCTCTCTCACTTATGCGCCTTTTTCTGTTGGTTCCTTGGGCCGGCGCATAAGTGAGAGTTCACTGTATGTTATGACTAAAATAAATTACATATATATTTTTTTTTATTAAGAAACATACATTACTTACGAAGATCGAAATAACAAGTTTAGAGTAACTTAATTTTGTTTGAAATATTTAAAAAAAGTTTTACATATCAGAAAATATACTATCAGCATTTATAAGGAAACTTTGGTTTTTCTCTTCAAATATTTGCTTTTCGTACTAGAAGATCAATTGTGTCCACTGAAAATATGGATGAAATGAATTTTTGAAAAGAGCTCAGTTCTTCGGTAACAAAAATCAAGTTAAAAGAAAAATGTTTTCAAAAGCTTGGTAAGTCGACAGGTTATTACCGAGTTGCTTTTGTGCTCTCTATGGAAAGAAATGAATATGGAACAAAGATAAAATGTTTTTAAAAAGGAAGGTAAACATACGCCAAATAACCAAACATTGTTATGAAGAATCTTTTGTATTTCATTGTTTTGGTTTTGTATTTTTAGGGGCTTAGTTATTTATTTATGTGTTTTAGAAAATCATATTCATCTACAAATATATGTATTTTTTTGCCAAAAAAGATCTCGAGATAGGGATTTATAAAGAATTTATGAAACTGGAGATTGTTTACCTAAGGTTGCAAAATGTACTTCTTTAATGTTTACGGATGCAATATGGTTTTCAATGATTGGTTTACTTTTTAACTTAAATAAAGGCACCAAAAAATAACTGGATTGATACGAAGTATGCTTAGTAAAGGTAGAATTACAAATGAGCAATACTGAGAAGGGACGATGAAATCTAACTTGCCTCCAGTTTGGAAAATCGTGCTTTTAGGCTCTCCATGGGACAAGCTAATAGAAGTACATTTGCTAGGAAAGATTTAGATCTCGTTGGCTAATCGGATATCGTAAAGTGTGCACAAAAACATTCAAAGACCTCTTGCTGAACTGGCGAGCATTGAAAGAGGAAACATCGTCGGGATAGGTACATGCTTCAGGGAATTACAAATCAAGGTATATGCACACTCTTAAGTAAATAAATGTTCTATAGTGTTGCTACCGCAGCTAAATGCTGACGGAGTTTGAGTAGCAGACGACATGCATACATGACATTTTGTGAAAACTAATACGGAAGGAGTGCGAGTCTGAGTGCAAGCAGAAAATATTACGATAGTCCTACGATAGGAGGTAGAAAGTTATTTACCATAGTTAAATGAATTAATAAGAGTAATATAAATAAGAGTCTCTCATTCATTGAAAGCAGGAAAGTCTTCGACGTCTGCTCTTAATGTAAAACCCAGCAGGCTTTGCTAGAGCACATCCTGGTCTGTCTTGGACTTTGCAAAGAAGATATCTTTAATTCACCTCTTCTTGTCATCGATTTCCTCCGGGTCAATGGTCTGATGAACCTTGGAGGTCCATCAGACCATAGTTGAGACTAATCCTTGAGGATTAGTCTCAACTCAACTCAAATGAATAAATACATATAAAACACTACACAGAAAGGTTTCTTGACAATGACGTCACTACGCGCGGAAGAAAACCAAGTTAACTGATGAAATGTCACGCTTTATAGCTGCCTACTTGGCGAATTACAGGAGACCGCTAACCGTGTGTGAGCTCTTATTGGCTGGCACGTTCGATTCAAACGGATGTATTTCTTCGCGCTACACCACTTGTAAAATTAAAAATATTTCACACTTTACGAAATTTATGATAAATTAAGGTTACGTATGAGTGGATTTGATGAACTAATCTGATTTCTGATGAGAAGGGTCTTATTTCACTCAAAATTCGGATGCCGCTTAAAGAACTACTTCCTTCACTTAGTCTCAGCTTAAAACTCCATGGTCAAGTTAAGTTGCTGCCGAGTATAGGCATTCTGAACAAAGACCATCTAAGGAATGTAAACAATATAGAACTTTTTTCATGGAAAATTCGCTTTCATCCTTTAGTCAAATGCCTTTGAGCTAGTTATATGTTTTACTTAAAACTTATTTGCACTTAAAACATCAGATTTAGTTTAAAATGCTTTGAGTATGTCAATTTAATGAACACTAGAATATGCATCGGCATTTTCCCCAAATGCAGAAGACTTTTCTACAAGGTAGGACTGAATTCACTTGCTGAAGTTGGGTAGTTTTCAATGAAAGAGAGATTTTCTCTAGATTTTCTCTTATTTGGCTTTTCCTTCAGATAATTAAAAAAACTCTGTTGGTTTTCAGATGTTATAACAGATTTTAAAAGTAGTCCAAAGTAGATGGCTCAGTGTTCCAGTGAAAAAAAAAATGTGAAATCAGTTTTAATCTACATCCTGCCAGCAATGTAGCTATAGTTTTTAGCCTACTTTACCGTTAAAAATAAAAGAAAGACGAAAAAAAGTATTAAAAGTAGCTTAATGCATCTAAAAAATATCGCCAAGTCCAAAAAATATCGCCAAGTTAAAAAAATAAAAAGGTAAAATGAATATCGAAAAATTAAAAATTTGAAAGTAGGGTATTGAGATGGGGAATTTGTGTGTCGGTCTGTCGGTCAGTCGGTCTGTCTGTCCCCCCTAATAACTTTTGAATGAACATTCCGATTTGGACAAACTTTTTTTTGTTGGAAAGATCTCGGCGAGTACAGCTCATTCCCATATTTGATTTTTTGATTTGAACAATTTTTGGTTCAACTTTGAGCCGTTCAAATAACCGGTCCCGCGATACTAACTTTTTAATGAACAGTCCGATTTGACCAAACTTTTTTTTTGTTGGAGAGAACTTTTCAAGGATACTTCATTCCCGTATCTACATTTCCGATTTGAACAATTTTTCGTTCAACATTGAACCGTTCAAACAAGCTGTCACCCGTAATAACTTTTGAATGAACAGTCCGATTTAAACAAACTTTTTTTTGTTTGAAGCATCTCGGCAAGGATACTTTATTACCGTGTTTAAATTTTAAATTTGAACACTTTTGGTTCAACATTGAACCGTTTAAGCAACCTTTCTCCACCTAATATCTTTTGAGTGAACCGTCCGAATGGAATAAATTTTTTTTTGTTCGAAAGATCTCAGCGAGTGCAGCTCATTCCTATATTTGATTTCTCGATTTCGACAATTTTTGGTTCAACTTTGAACCGTTCAAACAACCGGTCCCGCGATGCTAACTTTTGAGTGAACAATCCGATTTGAACAAACTTTTTTTTGTTCGAAAGATCTTTTCAAGGATACTTCATTCCCGTATCTACATTTTCGATTTGAACAATGTTTCGTTCAACATTGAACCTCTCAATCAAGCGGTCACCCCTAATATCTTTTGAGTGAACAGTCCGATTTAAATGAACTTTTTTTTGTTCGAAGGATCTCAGCAAGGATACTTCATTACCGTATTTAAATTTTCAATTTGAACACTTTTTCGGTCAACATTGAACCGTTCAAGCAACCTTTCCCCACCTAATAATTTTTGAGTGAACCGACCGAATGGAATAAACTTTTTTTTGTTTGAAAGATCTCGGAGAGGCTTTCCCATGCATTCCCATATGTAACAAAAATTTTTCATTCACGAGAACATTTTATTCTTTATTTATATTTAACAACTGGCAACAGATTAAAAGTGAAATTCGAGACATTTTATTAACGGACGAGTTTTTTTTTTCTTTTTTTTTCTTTCTTTGATAAAATGTGTTTTGAAGCTCTTTGTACTTTTATTTATTTATTTATTTTATTATTATTATTATTATTATTATTATTATTATTATTATTATTATTATTATTATTATTATTATTATTATTATTATTATTATTATTATTATTATTATTATTTTTTTTTTTTGAAAACGATGGAGGATTTTTTCTACGGAGGAACTGTAACAGTTACACTCTTTAAAAGGTGCGACAAAACTTTATTTATTCGTTAATTACTTTTTACGTGTCTACTTCATCTGATGAAAGGGGTATATTTTGCTTTTTAAAATCAGCTCTAAGTGCTAAAAAGGTATGTTTGACATAATTTTAAGTCTCAGATAATCAAGAGAATAATGATCAGATGCGAGAATGCCGATGTCGATGTACGGGAAAGTAGGCTCGTTTAGTTCTTGACAGAACTTCTTGTTCATATGGTATGTAAGAAGCAAAAATTTTTAGCAAAGAATATAATAAGGAAGACTTTACCTTAAAGATATATAAAACTTGGAAGAAATAAACTTGACCCCGACAAGTCCCAAACTTGACCCTGAGCTCGGGTTTAGTCATCTTCACCAAAAACGCCCCCCGAGCTGAGCTCGGGCTTAGACCGGAAAATTAAAAAGAACGTTAATTTCAAAGAAGTTAATAATTAAGTCTTACCTACAACGAACAATATCAGTTGCTAAATTGTAGTGTAATTGAAAATCTACATTTATTTTTTCAAGATTAAATGCAAAGACAAAGGTAAAATTTTTAACAACTGCATTTCAAGCCCTAAAATAATGCCCTCTCCCAGAAGCTCGATAGTAATTTCTGAATAGAAACAAATACAAGACTTTAGTCGTTACATTCAGCGTGCCGGAAAAAAAAATGGCGCCCGGTTTACGCATTATCTTACGATCTAAAATTCATTTCCAAGCAAAAGCAAAAAGATAAAATAAAACACAAAACGAGAAAAAAAAGAAAGAAAGAAAGCGAGAGAAAATGACATGATACGCATTTTCGAACTTCGTAATTATACATCCATGCTCACTGACTGCTTACAACGCGGTAACTAGATTAAAACGAATTCTTTTGTGTGTGTAATTTTTTTTGTTCCATCTGTGCATGAGTTTAATCCTTTCGTACTTCGACTCCAAAACTCAATTACAGGTTTGGGGGAAAAAACGTCCCAACTCTTTCATCTGCCATATTGTTGAGCCCCAGCATTTTTCTTTCCGCATTCTGCCCTTGCATCTTTTGCTTTTTGTTTGCAGCCCCCATGTCATTTTACTTTTTGCAATTCATTTTGTCCTTTTTTATTGTTTTCTAGACAGAACCCGGAACAACGGAGTCGTGATCTAAAAAGGTTATTGAAAATTCTAAACTGCCAAGTTTTCTTTTCTTTCTTTTTTTTTTGTCTCTAGAACATCAATTAAAATCTGCATTAATAATGTGTAACATTTATTTCGAATAAAATGCAGCTCGCTTAGTTACCTAATCTCTGCAACTCTTTTTTTCTAAATATTCTTGTGTGCTTCCTACTGTGTAATGTTCTTGATTAAGCGCCCGCATTTGGTTCTATTTACATCTTATGATCGACAAGAAATTTAATGCAAAATTAGTGAAACGCGAAAAAGACCTTTATCGGCGAAAAAGTTTTTAAAAACTTCTGTAATTTCAGAGCATGCCTTGCTTTTCTTCATTAATTAAAAAAATAATAGAATGTTGGATTAAATTAAGACACTCTTGGAAACTCAGGCGAATGTTTCGGTGAACTTCAGAATAAAGAATTTTTGTCGCCATTTTTTTACTTCTGGTTTCTACCAAGTTTAAAGAATCCAATTTTAAGCAATTAAAAGACCCAGACCTTCTTCGCTAATTTCTTTCAGAAACACATGCTGAAATTAGTTTACCTGAACTTGGCCTATTCAATTTAGTCGAAAAGGAGAAAAAACTTGCAAATAAAACTCGTAAGTGAAAAAGAACCAGAAAAAAAAACCAGCAAAAAAAAAACTGGATTTTAACTGGATTAAAATCAATCAAATTTTAAGTAGGTCTTAATTATATTTTATTCATTTTCTTTCGTTCTTTTCTAGTTTTAGTTTTTTAGTGTATCTGGATTGTAGAATAAACAGTTCTTGCATATACTCAAAAGGAACAATTTTATTAAAAGTACAGGCCCGTCATTTAGGGGGGTCAGTTGCCCCCCCCCTTGACTTTGAGAAATCAATATATTTATTAAGTGGGCGCGTGGTTTTTGTTGTTTTCTGGTGAAATTGTATTGCGTTTTTACCCTTTGCTCCCCTCCTGGAAAAACTTGAAATGAAGTCCCTGTAAAAGTACCTGAATAAAACATCACATTGATTTGGGATACAGAACAGCAAATTAATTTTACTGATAACGAAAATCTGTGAATTATTATCTCTATTTCACTTATTGCTTTAGTTGTGAGAAAGAAATACTAGAAGTATGGCTTCAAAATTAAATTTGTTTTTTTTTTTTTCCAATAATTTAGGATCTCACACCTAATCAAGGAAAACAATCAGTGAAATTTAATTTAAAATGATTACTCTGTCTCTCGGCTTCCTTACAATAACAATAATAAATGTTTCTACCATTTGCAGAAGTAATGTCAGATACAGTAATGAAAAAAAATTATATATTTTAAAGATTTAATGTTCCGAAATAACTCTAACTTATTGAGAGACTGAAAAGCAAAAAGGAACTAACCTAATTGGTACTGGTTTAGATCAAATCTTTTTTCAGTTCTGTACTTGTATTTATTAAGAAACATAAGATATTACTTAAAAGTATCTTATGTGCTACATTTCATATCGAAAAAAACTAAAAGGAGTAAAGCTCTTTCGAATATAAATAGCTGCTTATTATCCGTCGAGTTTTAAATTTGAATAATCGTGAAAAACCGAAATTAACCTTCATCAAAAGAAACGTTCTTTTAAGAAGTTTCGTTGAAAAAAAAAACTTCTATATTCTGTGATTATGATTAAACAGTCTATCTTCTAATCATAATTACCACACACAAAAAAAACTCAGCAGTGTTCACTGTTATTAAGAAGAAAAATTGCTACCGAAGTCAGCCTTGTACTTTCAAAAACTCTCGTAATTTGATTTAAAAATCATCAAGGTAATAAGTTACTGGATTCTAAATAACTCTAAGTGCGATAAAGAAACTGATAGATAAAACATTTTCCGACGTTTTATACGCTTACTTATTTTTTTTTTTTTTTGGACTAATGACTATATTTAAGCAAAAAAAAAATATTTACAGTTATAAGTTGGGTAGTCAAACAATTTTTTTACTTATTATTAGTAGTGGGTACTTAAAAAACAATATATCAAATAACACAATATTGTAAAAAGAAACATAAATTCTAATTTTCTGGCTTTTAAGATTAAACAAATCATTTACACGTTACTTCATCTCTGAGGAACGGTTTATACAATTGTTTATTTTACTTGGGTTGTTAATCACTGAAAAAATCCTAAACTGTTATAAATTTTGGATATCTTCCCACATAATTGTTTCCTGTAGATTGAAAACATGAAAAGGGACATTGATATTTTTTCTAAGTTGTTAGCTAGTGTATAACGTGAGTAATTATTGAATTTTTTATTAATGATTTTAATTTTTTAACATTTGGTGAGCATAAATCATATAGATTAGCTCAGCTTTTTTTTTAAAGTAATGTACGAAAAAAAGCAACGATTGAAATTAAATTGCAAAAGGAGAACTTTTTCCTTAAAAATTAGTTTCCTTGATTTCTTTCGGGTTTGCTCCAAAACTGGGTTTTTATTTAAAGTGTTTGTTTACTTAATTATATTATTTTCTTTTTTATGCGAAAGTGTTACCTTCAGTTTTTCTTTTTTTTTTTTGTCTCTAAGAGAAAGGAAATTAGATCATTAATTCTATTTTATACGTATCAGTTTTGGTTTGTTTATATTTTAATTAATTGATCTTCTTTCTTTACGAGATCAGTGTTCTTGAAGTTAATCCTTTTAATTCCTCTAATGCATGTGAATCAAATAATACATTTAAAATTAATGTTCAAGCTAAATTTTGTTCTTAATGAGCCACAACAAATTTTGCCTTTAACTAGCGAAAAGTAAAATCTCTTTGATCAGCCGTGCTGACATAACAAACTATATTGAACATACTAAGACACCATTACATTAATAGGATTAGACTTTAAAGGAAAACATTAAAAGATTAACGGAGACTTAAATGACTTTTCCCTCTCTTATTCCTGTTTTCAATGTTTATTTTCATTATTACTCAAAATAAATTAAATAAAATATAAAATATCTTTTATTTTAAATTTTGACAGGTGTACACATTTTAAAATTTTCTGAGCACATTCGGACGACTTTTTCATGCATAATAAATGCATAAGTGTGGATAAGGTGAACTCTTTTGTTTAATCTCTAACTATAAAGGTAATACTAGGAATAAACCACAACGCGATGTGCAAAACAACCCAAATATCACACTTCGTTTTTTAAAGGTTGTAAAATGGTTATTAACGTTGTAACAACCGCTTAAAAACGTTTATAAAACGTTTAAAGGTTATTTGTGCTACTTGGGAATCTACTAAGAAGTGATGTTGATTGGTTTTTGAGATGGTGACGCATAATCATTGAATAACATATTTTGCGTTTTAAAGCATAGTTTTTATAATTTTTCCTTGTAGCTGCATTGGATTTTTTCCTTTTCTTCTATCTTTATGTGCGTTTTTTTAATCAAGTTTGACAAATATTACAAGATATTTAATTGATTCTCGTTTATTATAATGACTTACTTTCAGTTTTTGTATTATTCGGGGTTAAACTTAAATTATGTTATGAAAATTTTCGTATTAATTTGTACCAATGTTTCAATTTTATGCATTTTAAATACACACATACGTTATTTATTCCTTTGTATTCCATATTTTGAAAAATTAATAATTAATTATAATTGCTAGAATTGACTTTTATTTGACCATTTCAAAATCTCTTTTTTTATTAAATAAATACAGGTGATGAATTCAGTTCCAGCTTTAGAACAGGTAAGAGAGTTTATTGTACATTAGAAAGCACGGTGATCTGGAACATCAATGTTTTTCTGTTGAGGAATCGATACCATCGATGTTTTAAAGCATTGATGTTTTTTTCGTACATGTCTCACCACTAATGAGAATGTGACATCATGGAGATATTTCTTGGAAGATATCGTTGAATCGAACTTTTCCTTCAAAACTAGTTGGAGAAAACGCATGCGGACGAACATTTCCCACTTTTCATATGCCCGTTTTAAACGATTTCATTTCGATACTTTTTTATATTAACTTATCTTATCTCTAGAATCTCCCCCCCCCCGTTTTTTAAAGAGGAATTTTTAATGGGATAATAATTCATGAGGATTCTCTTCCATGTTATTTTATCTTTTTTTCTAACATTTTTTAACGAAAAGTTATGTAATAAAGGTATTTAGTTCAATACCTGTTCGACGTGTTTTCCATTTCTAGCTACAATACGGCGCAAACGAATAGTATCGCTGGCGTAAGTGTTAAAGTTTCAATACTTTCAATAACTACCTGAATTGCAGTTTTCAGGTCTTCGATTTTCTTGAGGTTTCCAGCATGAACTTTGTCTTTGGTATAATCCCACAAAAGTAATTCCTCTCAAAAAAATGGGTAGCCCATTTAATGCAGAAACAGCGGCAGATCAGCCATGACAATCTGTCTGACAAAAACCCGTTGGATTACCAGTTTTTTCACAGCTTTTGTGATCGAGTTTTTGGGGACTTTTATCAAACACTTGGCTTGTTTTTCCAATGTTTTCATTCGTTTTAAATCTCACCAAGGCTCCACGTAGCCCGACGTGTCGTCGCAAGCACTACCTGCTCTCGAACTTTTGAATCAAACGATTCATTGTCGACATACTCGGACCAGTTATCTTAAGCTCAAACTCAACCGCAGACTTTCTTTGAGTCACAAATGGTGTGTTTGTATTCGAATAATACAATCGAACAATTAAAATAAGCTCAGAAGTGTTATATTGCGACAATTTCACCAAAAATTAAACAACAAATGAAGGGCCAGGGGGGAAAAAGATGAAAGTCACTTTTTCGTCAATTTTGAGATATTAGTGCTATCTAGGGGCTATGAAGGACTAGTATCATCTGGTAGAACAACAAGGGGGGGGGGGAGATGAGAAACGACGGAAATGTGCATGAAAAATCAAAAAACTACATAAGGAGCTACGAGAAATCAAACTTTGTTCTTCGTTTTTCTCGAAACCACCAACTTTGGACTTGATACGCTTAAGTTTTCGAGACAGTAACATTTCTTTTCAACGAGTCAATAACTGTTCACCCTGTATACAATTACAGATTTTGTCTTTTTTTTCTTTTTTTTCTTTTTCCAATGAAGTTCAAATGTGCTTTGTGTTGACACATTATGAAAATTAATCAATGGTGGAGCCTTATGATACAAAACATAATCTATATTGCAGCTCGTTCCACACAGTGTGGAGTGCCGCAGCATTGTCAATTGTTTGCGATGTTTGCAAAAATGCATTCTTGAAGTTTTGGTAGTGCATTAGGCATCTGGCATTAACAAACAATATCTTAAACGGCTTAACCCTATTGCAAGAAATAACACCGCGTTTCAATTGAACTAGATTTTATATTTAATATTTGTCTTGTAACAAAAGCTCACGCTGCAAACGTATGTTTGAACAAGAAACAAGAACTTGTTTGAACTTGTTTGAACAAGAACTTGTATGTTGAACAAGAAATCCTTATTCTTCTCTTTATATTTATTTTAAACTTATAGTAACACACTGCAAAAAATGAACTGTTGTTTTTACAGTGTAATACTGGCAGCCGAGGTTAAAATTTAAAACTGTAAAATTCACAGTAATAAACTGTAAAACCAGTAATTTTAGTTTCTTACTGTAAAGTTAGCAATTTTATTGTTTATTGCCTTAAATTTTAGCTGCATTAAACTGGAAAAACAGCAGTATAATACCGGCAGCAGAGGTTTCAGTTTAAGACTCTAAAATGCACGGCAATAAACTGTAAAATTAGCAATTTTTGCCTATAAAATTAGCTACATTATACTGTAAAAACAACATTCATTTTCTATAGTGTAGGTGCAGTAGTTTCGAAAGTACGATTTTTTAAAATATGGTTCATATGTGTTCGCTCAAATATAGAGCAAGAAAACACTCACTAAACTCTCAATGCAAGAATTAGTGATTGCTGTTTAGACTTATTTCTTTTTACAAAAGTCACAATGTAATACAGCTTTTTTCAGAAAGTACTTAAGCTGTTATTTATCGTTATTGAGCACAAAAAAGTAAATAGAACTTTAGAAATAAAATCCATGAATAATAAAACTCATATGTTACTTGGAAATTTATGATTCAATCACTGAGCACAATAAATTACTTATGTCCAAATGTGGAGAACTGTTAATTACAGACTTTCAGATGAAAAATTTGGAACGGAGAAAAGCTTTGAAAGGAAAAAAAATCTGAATAAAGTTATGATATATCATGATCTTTTTTCTAGAAGAAAGCAAAAGAACGAATTCAAAGATTAATTTTTTATTCCAGCCTTTATATGCTGGGGATATTTGAGGGGAAACAAATATTTTTCAAGACATGCATCAATTTCAATAGATTACAGGATAAATCATCATTAAAAGTAAATTAGTTTTTCAATCAGAAATCTAGATTTAATTATATCAATTTGTATATGGATCTGTATGTGTAAATTCGTTATTTGCAGCAATAAAAAGCGAAGTAAAATAAAGCGAATAAAAAAAAGTCGAAATAAAAGCACCGTGTAGCTGTTGTTGCAATTTATTGGTTACTAAATTAAAAAGGAAAAATATAAAAACTAAACGAAAATCAATTATTTTTAATTCATTAAAACATTTATCAGCTGTATCTTATGGATGCATTTTGCTGCTATTCACTGGCAATTATCAAAATTGAAAATTTTTGAGAAATAGTGGGGGGGGGGGGGGACTGATAGCACGCCACAAGACTTGTGAACTTATTTGATTACTAAATAACTAGAAGGAAATTAATGTGCACATTGATGTACGCAAATTAGATGTCATACTTATCAAATGCGTTTGATGTTATTAAGTAGTTTTTTTCCGTTTTAAACATTTTCCTGCACCTATAAAAAAAGGTAAATATGGAAAGAAGTATTTTAAAATTTTTAATAAAAGAAAATTTCGAAACGCGACACATTATTTGTACCAACGATTCGGGATTTTGTTAGTATCCATCAGTTTCTTTTGAAGAAAAGATATCTTCGCGAAAAAAATTCCTGAATCCAGTAATCACGTTTTTTTTTTCCCATTAACATCTCTATTCGTCGCTTTGACGTCGACAATCTTGGCTAATTGACTTCTTACCTTATGGATAAATTATGGATCACTTGTTAATCATAACAAATCAAAGTCAATGTTCTGCATGATAAAGATACGTATATCTTCACATTGTGGATCTAGAAAAATCTTAATACCCGCAAAATAACACGGTTTTCTAAATAAGAATGATAATACAAACCAGGACAAGGCAAGCCAACCTGTTAAAGAACAACTCGCATTTTGTTTAAGGTTTCAAAAGTTTTTTCTGAGATGAATTGGCAAAGGAACCTTCTTTTATATAATTCAAAATAGAAAATAACTACAAAGTGATGATTTTGTCCTCTGAATAGACGAGTTCACTGATTGGGTTACTGCTGCATTATTTTTCAATTTCGATCTCCACAAAACTTGAGTTAGAAACATTAAAGTACTCATGTTTCTTTTTTCAGAACCACACCACATATCAAAATAAATATTTTTCATGCCATGTATAAAATAGTAACTATTAACCATTTTACGTATTTTTAAAAATGAAATTATGCTTAGTTATTCATTCACTGGTCAGACTATTTCCATAAAACTACGATTTACCGCGCCACAGTTTGCGACAAAGCATTTTTAGCTACCATTGTGTAAGGATATTCTCAGATTCTTTACGAGGTGCTGCCTCCAGATTTATTATTTTCAGTGCTCCTCTGGTAAGTTGACCTCCAAAATAGACAATGTTTTCTTTTTTCGGGCAATAGGAAAGGAAAATTGGCCCGGAATTGAATTGGGTTACATTCGTAGTCGCTTTGCAAAAGTATTCAAACTCAAATCCTTGGCAATTACCCTGTTATATTACTCGAAAAAAAGGGGGGGGGGGAACATGGCTAAAGTCATAGCTTAACTTTTAAGGGGAGCACTGTATGTTCTACATTGATCGGATCTTATCTAATTCCTGGATTTAATTTGCAGGAAAAAATAGACACTTATTTGTTGACATCTTGAAATTTGAGACAGCAGCAACAAAAACTAAGGAACATGGAATATGGTTACAACAAACAGCATAAATGTCCCATTACACAAGCAGAATTACACATAAAATACATATACCCTATAGGTTGTATCAACAATGAAATGAAAAGATAATGTATGTATATGTATAATCGATTTAATGACATGAATTTCCCTTTACCGGACCCTTCATAAAATAAGACAGTATTAAAACAATTTAATAAAATAAATACTACACTACATTAACAAAAAAAAAAGCTTTTTATTGTGTAGAAAGGAAACAAGCAACCAAATAATTGATTGCTTTTTTTCTCTATTATATGAAGTAATAATTGAAAATAATCACCATCATGATTACACTTTTTCAGCGATTTATGAAATAGGGAGACTTCAGTTTCATTTTTACGCCACGTGGCTCAATGCCTAATCAGAGTTCCACATGGACAGCTACCGAAGCCCCTCTATAAACATTGAAGACATCTCAATCGATATCAAAGCAACAAAGTAGCAAATTAAAAGTGAGCGCAGATAAGGAAAAGACAGAAAAATATCACTAAGCTTTACAAACAAAGCTTTCTTTCACTTTCTGTTGGATGGTTTGTAAGAGCCATTCATTCGTGAGAAAACAACTTGAAAAGAAAAAAAAAATGCTTTTTTTTCTAGAAAAGGTGGGAGGGAGGGGGGGGGGAGGAGTCCCTCAAAACAAAATTCTGCTTATATTTTTATTTTTTTTTATTTTTACAATAATCAGTCTTTGCCTCATTTAGTAAAGTGAAACATAGTAGTATTCACATTTACTTTCTTTGCACAATAAAACAGGCAACGGAAAAATTGTTATCCTTTTTAATTTATTTATTTGTAATAGTGCAAATTGTATTGTTTTTTTTTTTATATATAAATAAATTACTTTTTAGTACTTGGTTCAACCTTGAATCTCTAAAAATCGTGTGCATAAAATTCATGCAAAAGCATATTTTCTGTTTAAAAATCAGAGAAAATTATTGAAGATCTTATTCAGTAAATTTAATTTATGCTTTTTTTAAAAGTTCGACAAAAGCATCTTTTCAAATATTTTTTTCCTCCCCAAAATTAAATTCGAATTTTTCAGTTTAACATAAACTTGAAGACATCTGGGACAGTCGTTGCAATTTATGTTGTCTTGTTACTAGTTATAGACATAATTATCATTGTAATTTGCGTTGTTTAACGGATAAAAGTTTAGCTGGCCAGCTCCTGAGTTTATTTCACTGAGCTTCAAATCGCAGATTTTGAGCATGAACTAATATCATTAAGCAACCGCAAAGCAGGAAAGAAGTTAGATGAGACGACATGACCAAGCATTAAACTATCAAAAATTGTTTTTGGAGCTTTTTTATAGCTAATTTTGCGTTTGAAATTGTCTTTTCTTCGCTTGGTTTTTCGAGGCTTCTCTTAATTCAAATAATTAAGAAATATTTCTTTCGAGAGTATTCACCCTTGAGTATATAATACTGCTATTTTAATTTTTTCAAAAGTAGAAACGCAATTTTTTAGAAAATCATTACAGATGAATAACACATTTAAGTTAGATTTCACGTTGTCCTTCACACCGGTTTAACTGACCACGTTGTCACAAAAAATACTTTCTTGGATTGCATATGTTGCATTTTAACCCGCGCGACGCAGGGCAAATGTACTAGTTAAAAATCATAAAAGTAAATGCATAATTTCATTAAAATACCGACAAATTGTTTAAGCCTTCAGAGACTTTAGGTATACCCTTTTTTTGTATTCATCAGTCCAGGAATAGTCCAAACAGAGCTAAACGCAAAAATCTCAGCAAAATGTATTAACTATTAAATCAAATTACACTACTATTTTGTCTTTGAAGGACGGATAACTGATTATCTCCAATATATTTCATCCAACTGGACTAACTTCGTAAAAACAATTTAAAAACTATTTATTCCTAAGCATTAATAAGTAAAGCGTTTTAAAGGTACATTCTAGATTTTTTTTTAACAAAATACATGTATTTTGCGAACAGTGCCTTCTCTTTTCTCTTGACAAATTACGTTATAATAATAAATTGTGGAAGGCTTTCCAATGGTTTTTCCATAAAATATATTCAAAACTATTTTTTATATCTACTGAAACGTGTCGCATTTCAATTGTTTATCTTACTTCAGATGTCTTAATTTCAAATTCACTGATTTATAATTATAGTACAATATTTTCCCAATACAATTGAAAAAAATGTTTTCAATAAGGCAGCTACGTTTCAAAGCTCATTATTTCATCAAAATAATTTAAATATTTGGAATTTTATGAAATCTGAACAAATGTCCTATAATTAGTTTCTTTGCTTTTAATTATTTTCTCGCACTCTTGTTTGAGCGCTTGAGATATTTATTAAGTAATCATTCCGAAAATTACTACCATGAACGAAACAGCCAACACAAAATATTATTCAATGTTTGACATACACTTAGTTGCTTGTTTTTTTCATTAAAAAGCGTTCACTCTGAGACGTAATTCATTCAGAAACTGGAGATAACATGCCTTAATTATGAAATTTGGGCCTTGTAATAACACGCCATTTTTTCCTTCATAATCCTACACGAACTTTTCTTCCGCTTAGAACTTTCATAATCGTGGCAAACAAAAATATTATGATTTGTCACGTAGCACTTACGGGACATCGAAAAAATGAGGAATTAAAAAATGGTATGGGTGAAATTTAATTAATGCATCGATCTGCCAAGCACTAAACCCTAATTAAATTAAGAGGAAATTTTCGATGGAAACACTTACTTTCTGCGAAAGTAATAACAGGCTGTGAAAATTTAATCAAAGAACCTAAGAGGGGGAAGTAAAAGAATGAAAAAAGATGCCTTAAGTAAACCTCGAACCCATTCGTAATAAGAGAACGAAACGCGACGGGTGACAAGTGAGTTACTCAGCTTAGGGAAAAAGCACGTCTCAAATTAGACGCCATCTAGCGTAAATTGCAGCTCACTATCACATCCCTGATAGAATTTCGATACACGGTTAGAAACGGTTTGCTTTTTATTTTCTTCTATTTTTTTATAATGGCGAAAATGAAAAAGGTGTCATTTCGCGTTCCACGCGGAAAGCTTTTATTAAAAGATTTATTTTACGGCGAGAAGTAGAGAACTTTTGACACTTTGCAAGCTTTTCAGATCTTGGGCTGAGTAGAATTCATTTATGCTCTTGTAAAAAGTGTTTATGAAAAGCAGTAAGTCTTTTCTCCTCTATTGAATCAGATTTTTAATTTCAAGCTCGAAATGGCGAGACAAAAAAAAAAAAAGTCATGTCAGTAGGAAGGAATGCATTTGCGAATTTTGCTGTTTCTTCCCTTGTTTTTTAAAAAATGTGAGCTCTGAAAAGTTTGATATTTTAATAACTTGTAACTGAAATCAATCTTTAATTCTATAACAACATTTCTGAAGCATTATCTTGCTTCCATTACGCATCAGTTACTTAAAATTACTTTTTAATGCACCAGCAAGTTAAGCAACGGTGTGTGTATTACAGAACGTTTTATGTTTTTGGAAAAATTTTCTAGGGAAAAAAAATATAATTAATCAGCATAAAAGAAATAATTAAGCCGATGGGTTGCTGATTAATGTCTTAAACATAGTAAGTTTTTAACACACTATTAAGTGATACGTGTTTAGAAATTTACTGATGTCTAAAAGCAGCCAAATCTAATTAAATTGCAATTATTACGCCTTTTTGTTTCTTTGATGATTTTAAGGTGAAAAGAGAACTTGAAACAGAACACATTAATTTCATTATTCCTATGAAGGTTTTACTCTTTCAATGACCGTATATATTTTCAAACGTGCTTACTGGAGTAAAACTACATCAACGAATATCACTTAAATGGTTTTAACAAAAAAAAAAAAAAAAAAAAAACACTAGAACATCAATTACATTTGAACAGAAAGAATAACACAACTCAATGTTTCATTCGTCTCATATTTGTAAGTTTTTCCAGAAGATACTGAACTCTAGACCCACCCCACAGTAGCAGTCAAAAGAAGCAAGAAATGGAGAGGAGGTGGTTATTGTAATAAAGGGTTCAACCCTCATTATGTTGCTTATTCCTGCTTTTATCCTATTCAACTCCTAACTTCAGGGCTTCTACTCATACTCCTGTATTTAGCAAACTAGGATGAGTGCGCCCCAACTAAGTTTCTGAGCCTAATATATTACCCATTAGTTATTAATTTAGCTCTAAATTTTGGGCGAACATCAATTGACTTATGGTAACTAGTGAAAATTTACGTTTAAATTATGTTTGTCGGCTTTAACAACCAAAAAAGGGGGTATAACAAAAAAAGACAAATTGGCCTTATGAGGAACACGAGCCCTCAATAAGGCAAAGCCTGAATAAAGCAACAAAAAGCAACTATATAACTAAAATTTTTTTTTAACTTCTTGATATCCAACATAAATAGACTTATTCGGATACAATCTGCTTTTCTAAGGTAATCATATCACAGGGGAAACGTTTAGAAAAAGAATTTAAAAAATCATATTTTCTTTATCCTTGTGAAACCTCAATGATTTTTTTCTTTTTAATGTTCGGTAAACTTTTTTTATTTTTTTTCATCTTGTCATGCTTCGGTGCTCTAACCAAAAAAAAAAAAAAAAAATGCTTTTGGTGATTGTTATTCTCTTCCTCACTGCCTACTTTTAAGATATTTTATTAACAAAGAGGATTGTTTGTGAAAGTTGTTGAAAAAAGAAGATAGCATAGCTTCAAAATTGAAGTTTGACCGTTGACATACTAATATCTTTTGAGAGAATTCAGTGAAAAGAGGACGAGGTTATTGGATTGTATTTAAGCTGGAATACTTTCAAATATCTACCTTGTAAATAATAAAGCTCAACTCAGCTTAAATCAGCCTTCCATATTCTTCCCAAAGAAGTGAACATTGTCAAGGTCAAATCTGAACTTTTAAGAACCACACTATAGTGATATGCAGTGCGTTACCGCCCATTAGCCGTTACATGGGCGGGCAGAACTATAAGCTATACAAGAACTATAGGCAAATGTACCTACAGCTCGATCCTTACATATTGAGACTGCAGTTTCGTCCTTTTTAGGAGAAAAGTTTCGCTTTTGCCCTGGCTTATGAGCGGTAACTTACTGCAGATTATCCAATCTTTTATCTTAAGTTTTTGAGTTCAACCGCAACATGGTTTTCGGACGTTTGCTGGTTTTGAAAAAAATAATTTTATTTACCAGTTTGAAGCATAATATCTACTGTAATAAGAGGATTTCTGCCTCCAGATCGATTACTGACTATTCCTGACCGAAGAGTTCCTAACAAGGACAAAATGTGTTGTCTCAGAATGTCATGACCGAACTTTACTGTACTTGCATTTGCTTACAAACTATAGCACTTGTTAAATTTTCCCACTTTTCTGCGATTATTATACCGCACGCATCTTACAAAAGAAAACGTTTCCAACGAAATATTTTACCATCAAATGGTATGCACTAACATCATAAAAAAACCCACTTTAGAAATTTTATTTACCTTTTACGCGAAAAAAAATACATAAAATATTTGTTGTTTCTTAACTATGCAAATGTAATTAAGACTTAGTGTTACTTTAATCAACTGAAAAATTCATGAAAGTTTTAAGATTGCAAGTAAATATAATTAAATTTCATTTTCCGCTGTAATTTTGCAAAGTAAAAGCTATTTAAATTTATTACCACGTTTTACTAAAAAAGAACGCTTTTCGATAAGCAAGAAGCTTTAAAATTATTTCTCGCTTTAATAAGCGATTTTTCGAAACAGTGCTTTTTAATCTGCTAAATTCACAGATTTGAGAATTTACAAATACATTTGCAGGCTTTTCGTTATGAATTGCTTTATTTGATTTTCTACGTAATCAAGCGAAAATTAAGTTTGATTTATTTAAAAATGAATAAATAAAGGACATAGTTTGAAAGTTTTTGCGTACATTTCACGTAATTTCAGCGAATTGACTGTGTAAAACTCCTTCAAAACAATTTATTTTGTTAGGAAATATGACTCATTTCTAAACTTAATTTTCAGAAGCTTTAAATATTAAAATAAATAACTGCATTTTTGTCAAAATAAAAGAATGCATTCCTATTTCTTAAGCCTAAGTTTTTATGAACGCGGGAGGTTTTCTCACGCATACAGCTATTTGTAATGCATTTACAAATGCACGTGCCTGCTGAAGAAAAACAGATTTAATTATTTAAGCTCAGAAGAAAAATTTCGGGATTATTTTTTCCTTCATGCGCATGACTTAGTTATCAAGTTTTTTCCTTCAAACATAAATAATGAATTACATTGCTAGCGTCCTTGTTTTAATTAGCCATTAGAACGATCTAAAATATTTGTGTGGTTCTAGGATTATTTAGTTGTAAGGTCTCGTTTAATTTGAAAATGTGTAGCAGTAAACATGATTTTTTTTAAAAGTAGCAGCATAGATTTAGAAAAATAATGTTCTTCACTATCTTTTCTACGACGCAGAAAAAATAAAACTTCTACAAAAAAAAAAAAAAACTATTATACAAGGGTAAATTTATGCTACAGTTATAGTTATGAACTTCATGATTTGCATTGAATATACATTCATCCTATATTTTATTTCTGAAACCAGTTTTTATGTTACTATGCAACACCTTTCCTACTCTTTCATCTAAACCCATGCTTTACTCCTTATTTTAAAGCTTATCTTTCCTGCTATTGACAAAAAATATACCTACAATTTAAAGATTTTTTGTCATAAATTCGATTTTTCTGGTTTTTATTGCGCATTAGGTCATTGAATAGCATCAGAAAATTAAGACTCATTGGCTCTCGTGCGTGACGGAGTGGAACGTCATGCTTATAATGGGAAAGGTATAAGTTTGAATCTCGGCTGAAAAATTTCGTTTTTCCGGGATTTTTTTTCAGCAAAATTCTAATCCAACTTTCAATCATTATAATTTTTTTGTATTTTTTGTGGGTACGTCATAAGTTTTATTATTCTTCAAAGTTCAAAAGTAAGACATTATTTTCAAGACTTTTTTTACCTCTATCAGCGAAAAATAAACGAAAAATTCAAAAAAAAAAACTTGGTTTTGCATTATTTTGTGCAAATGCTTCGCATGATTCAGCTAGTTAGTAAATATTAAAATTCATTTCCTTCTTTTTTTAATGAATTTACCATTTTTTTTTTCCTTTTGAGACACACCTGAAATTATTTTAGTGCTAAAATAATATTCTGCTTTTAAAAGAAAACAAAAAGTGAAGAGCTGAGCAAAAAAAAAAAAAAAGCCTTGAAGATAAGAAGCTAGAAACTTTCAGTTCAAGCAGTAGTCATTATCCATATATATTTTTCATCTGTCGTCACTGGGGGGCCTCCTGCTGAGGTAGAAGCATTGCTTCGAAAGCCAGAGGTCACGGGTTCGATTCCCGCAGATGCCCTGGGTGTCATTTCCTCTCTTTGTGCTGTAAATCTTTATTGTGTTGTCTTATCTGTTAATTAAGAGGATCAACCTCTCGGGCAATGGTATACCAATCTTTATTGTGTTGTCTTATCAGTAAGTTAAGAGGATCAACCTCTTGGGCAATGGTATACCAATCTTTATTGTGTTGTCTTATCTGTTAGTTAAGAGGATCAACCTCTCGGGCAATGGTATACCATATCTTCAAACTACTTACTCATTAAACTATGGCACGACAACAAAAAACATCTGTCAACACTAATGAATAAATCGCTATTCAAGTCTTTGGAGATTTGTCATCATCAGGAATTAATGTTTCTAAGGTTATTTAATTGCCTTCAAGAAACAGTAGAGACTTCCTTTTGTTCTTATAATAAGTCATTGCTAGTAGCGGGGCCTGATTACCCAAAAGGCTCGGGAAGCTTGAGCTTCCCCTTAGAGTTTTCAGAGGGCCCAAAAATGACTGAATAACTGCCTAAAAATTCCAGTTTTGCTTTTAAATTCGGCCTTAAAAATAACTTGTTTAATAAAATAAAATTTTAATTGTGTTATAATGTACTTTTATGGTAATTTTGAGAAGTGATAAATCGGACTCAACAACAAACCACCCTCAGTTGCTGATGTACAAATATCTATGATTTTGGAAAGAAAGGGGAGGGGGGAGTAGGAAGAGGGAAAATCAACTTTAATCTGTATCTTACAGGGTAATTTTTAGAAAAATTTTCCTAGCCAAAAGTAGAGGCCCTTGAAATGAGGCTGAGCTTGCCCTAAATTCAGAGGATAATCGGGCCCTGGCTAGTAGTCGGATTTAGATTAGTAATTTAGAGTAACTTAACTGATATATTTGTAAAAATACTTTCTAAATACAATTTTTTATCTACATTTTTGGAGAATTATTCTAATTCAAAACTGCTAACATTTTGATCGAAAAGAAAAGTACTTAACACTTTTGGTTAAAAAAAATGTTCTATCATTTTTTTTCATTATACTAAATTATCTGCAAAGATATTCAAATAAAAGAAATATTCGTTAAATTAAGTTGCAAAATCCATTTTCTTTAAAATACGCAGCTGTAACTAGCTGCGTATTTTAATGTGTCCAATTTAAAAGGAAATGAGAAAGAACATCTATCTATCGAAAAATTCAAAATTAAATAAGCGCAGGAGAATTTAGCAAGGTGTGTAATACAAAATTAAGAATCAAGAGAAAATAGGGGCCCTTTAATAACTTGGAGTTTTAGTAAGAAATCTATGATTGAACTCTAAAATTAGGCACTTGAAGTTTGTTGTAATTTAAATTCTAGTTCAAAAGCGGGTTTTTTGATAAATTTAATTAAATAACTATCTATGCATGAATTTCAGCGAGTGATTTTTTTTTAATTTCAAGCCAGTAAGATTGATTTAACTCCCGTGCGGAAAAAAGAACAGAAACAGAAAAGAGATGAAAAAAATTCTTTCATATCAACGTGGTTTAGTAAGCATAGCATGTAACATTTTAACTACATCTCAGGAAAATGCAAATTATTCCAGCCTTTTGCCATGCATTCTAAAATTGCAATAAGTTGATTAGTCACTGATAAGCTTCCATTTTCATCCACCTTATTATTATTATTATTATTTTAAGAGACGGGAATTTTGGGATTGCATTACAAACATGAAACTTTCAATCTTTCTCGACATTTTTTAAAAAATCTATAAATTTGAAAATGAAATGTGAGTAATGTTGCTTTTGTTACAGCAGGGGGGGAGGGGGTGCCATAGTAGAATTTTTAGCGTGAATAGTTTAGACACAAAATGGAAAAAGTGAAACCAACTAGTGCAATATGCTCGATTTTGTGGACAAATGTAAGTGTTTTCTCCTTTACAGTTATTGTGGGGGTTTTAGTTCAATTTTCATCCATGTAACTGAATTTTCAGCATTACAATATAGCCAAAATATCAAGAAATCAAAAGGGACATGAGGCTCGGTTCCCAAATACCGCCACCCAATATTCAAAAACTAGTAAACGGTAACCAATGGCGGCCCTCCCACTGATCTTATGAAAATGATTATTGTTACATGCCAATCTCACCTAGATAATAGGTTACCGCACATTAATGTTTATTTAGTCACTGATTTAATGTATTCAAACTAAAATTCTGTGTATAGTATTAAATTTGGGGTTCAAACTTATCTATATTTTCATTTAATAACCAGTTTTTTAGATATTACAATCAGCTTGTAATGGCAACATATGGTATTGGTGAGGTACGGTGGGGACACTCACCACCTTATATTCGTGTTCAAAAGAAGGGTGTTTAGCCCGAAAGATCATGAACCACTGCATTATAGCATTTACTCATATCATAAACTTTTGACAGCCATAAGAACGAGTTGGGAGAGATGGGGCGGCTGCATTTATCTCAAAATTAAACGTGAAAATAATGTCTAGCTAGTCCATTAGATAAAGCAAATTAGAATTAAGAGCAAGAATCAGAGAGTGTCACGCCTGTGATTCATGACCTCTCAGATTGTCTCCCAAAAATTACCGAATGTTTATTATCTTATTGAAAGACCAAATCCAGAATGTTTTGCTCTAAAGTTGAGTTGTTCAGTTTTTATGGACCCCTAAAGATGAAGGTGCTGCATCAAAATTTAAGCGGATTTTCAAGACATGGAAGTTGCCGTGAGCCAAAACTCTTACCAGGAACTGTTTAACTCCAATTTTTTTTTCGTATATGGAGTATAGAAGGTTGAAACTTTACAAAATAAATGTTAAGTTTGTGGTGTCGTTTGAAAGACCACTGTAAGCACTTTAAAATAATGTATAAATAACCGAGAAAAGTTCAACGTGCTTTTAGTTGCGTAAGGCCGAAATATGAAAAATGTCATATTTTACCGATATTCAAACGGTCATAACTTCCTCTGCCGACAACATATTGAATTTTTTGTTTTTGCCAATGTCATTCTCTAGACTTTGTCTTAACAGAACAGTTGAATCCTTTGAGACGAAATGTAAAAAAATTTTTACAAAAAATGTATTTTTTCCTGTGCATTTTTTGTGAAAAATTTTTTCACATTTCGCCTCAAATTACTCAACTGTTCTGTTAATACAAAGAATAGAATATGACATTCCAAAAAAAAAATATTTCAATATGTTGTTAGCAGAGGAAGTTATGACCGTTTGAATATCGGTAAAATATGACATTTTTCATATTTCGGCCTTACGCAACTAAAAGCACGTTGAACTTTCCTCGGTTATTTATACATTATTTTAAAGTGCTTACACTGGTCTTTCAAACGACACTACTTTTGCCGTGCCAACTGAAATGTACAAGCTGTTTTTGGACCTCAAAAAAGCTAAAAAACGTCAAAAATGCCTTGTTTTGAGGGCCTTCACTGACCTTACGGCAACAACTTACCACAAATTTACCATTCATTTTGTAAAGTTTCAACTTTCTATATTCCATATACAAAAAGAAAATTGGAGTTAAACAGTTCCTGGTAAGAGTTTTGGTTCACGGCAACTTCCATGTCTTGAAAATCCGCTTAATTTTTGATGACGCACCTTCATCTTTAGGGGTCCATAAAAACTAAACAACTCAACTTTAGAGCAAAAAATTCTGGATTTGGTCTTTCAATAAGATAATAAACGTTTGGTAATTTTTGGGAGAAAATCTGAGAGGTCATGAATCACCTCATAAAGCTAGGCATGACAGTTTCTCAGATTCTTGCTCTTAAGCAAAAGTGTAAAGTTTGTACATATAGTGGGAAGCTAAAAGTAATTTTTTTCACATTTTATCTGGCCATCAATGTAGCTGTCTCATTCCTTCCAACTTTAAAATACTAAATAAATGATGTCTTTAAAAGAACGTTCATCTCGCGCAAATCATTCGTTGAGGGCCCTGTTCCACATCAGCAGAACACACGACCGAAACCGAAGGCAGAAACCGAAAATCCGAGTACTTTCCACTATTTAATCCATATTACGTTTCTGCTTTACGTCAATGTGGAGCTTGGACCTAACTGCTAAACCACCTTTTTTAGCGAAGCAAAAAAGCTCTACTGACAATTAACGTTGTTTGGATGACAAATTAGCAGTTTCAAAAGTGGTGCCGAGACTGAATAGTTTACAAATAAAAAATACTAAATTTCTATTGCAGAAAAATTGAATAGATATATTTGCATGAACAAAAGGATTTTTTTTAGAAAACTGCACTCATGGGGGAGGGGGGGGGTGAGTTTTAATGCTCACAAATGAGAGTCACTAAAGTAAAAAATCAGAAAACTCCAATATTTCCAAAGTTTTTTTTTTGTAATTCATTCATTTACAGAGATATTTAATAACGCCTAAAATATGCAAATATGCACGCAATCTGCGAAATTTATCATAAACTTAAGTTATGTTAACTTTGAAAATAGAGTTACGCTGCATATAAATAAAATTTTACCAGGATTACCTTCAAGAGTTTTAGAGCTTACATTGCACAGAATCTTATTGCTAAAAAGTTACAAAACCACCAAAAAGAGTAAATTGCCTTGGAAAATAAGTTCCCGAATTAATTAATTTCGGATGCATTTCCCATTTAGTAAGACATTTAACTGTGCATAAAATAAGGGGAGTGGAGTCACTTTTCAAAAGTTTTTATCCTTTGAAGATGATAAATTACACCACATATGCAAATATATGGACTCGCAAATCATAGAGGTAGTAAATAAACTGACAACTTTTCACCAAGAAATATTTTAATAAAAAAGATTCACCATGAGAATTGTGCAATCTAAATGTTTTTCTAGATTCATATAATCTTGAATTCTTTAATTAATTATAAAAATCTCTTCCTTCAGACTGAACTGTCACTAGATGAAAAATGGCCTTTGTGCGTGATAATATTTCCCACTTGTAATCAACTTAAGGGGACGAAAACGCTTCTGGCCAATTGGCTCGCTTCTAAGATGTAACCAAAAACATGCGAATTTCTAAAACTCCACACCCTCTTGAAATGTTCAGTGTAATCTTGTTTTGTGATTGGTTGAGCAAGATTTGGGCACCAACCAATAAACAAAGTGGTTCGTTTTTTTAATCTTTTAGAAGATGAATTTAACTGTAAAGCTCAAAGATGGACAGTATTTGTCAGTATAACTTATTTTCACAAATGAATGTTATACAATGTCAACAGATGGAAAATGCATATTTTCAAAAACTAAGCCGAGAATAAAACTTGGTAGTCGCACTTGGTACACAGACTGTGATATATGACCGACCATATTCGTTGTTAATATGTTCTTCCTATCCCGATTTCGAATTTGTTCTTTATGTAAGTTTACTATGCTCTTTTGAGAGCTATTCATTAAAAAAATATTAATGTGACACTCACGTATGATTCCTGATAAGTATAGCTGGCAAATTGGTACTAATATGTTATGAATTTGTTGGTCAAGTTAAGAAAATTTATATTTGTCAATTTTTAGAATATTTTCTTCAAAGTGCCACTAAAGTTAAACGATTCTTGCATGATATAAATAAAATTACATACAAAGGAAAATTCCGAAAAAATATACATTTAAATTTCCGCGCGTTGTTTACAATAATATTTCTACTGTAAGAAAGTTGTAAATCAGTGGCGTACTCAAGGGGTGGCTGATAGGGCTGCAGTCCCCTCCGAAATTTTCAAAACAAATTTTTTAAATGTAAGCTAAGTTTTTTTTTTTTTTTTCTAAATTTCGTTTTTTTCCCCCAAGTCCCAAAATAAGAAAAGCTTTCAGAACATATAATTAAGAAAAGGAAAAAATTAAAAGAAAGATTTTTTTTGTTTTGACATTTATATGTTACTGTACGTCATGTTTATGATTATTCTATTATTCCATTTGGGTCATTTTTATTGCAAATCTATGTATTTTAGAAATAACGATTAATGTTTTTCAGTCATCTAATTCTGTTAAATAAATTTCGGCAAATTGAATTAAACCAAGACAATAGTCAAATAAACTGTACAATTAATATTATTAGAGCGTAAATTTGCCAAAATATTGCAAGCAAGTGTTTCAGCACCAATTCTTTCAATGAAGAAATTTGAAGATTTTTTTTAAATTTAAATTTACCATTCTCTGTGTCCATCAAAACGCTTTCTCATCAATAATTTTAACGACAAAAAAGTTCTTTTATGGTGTATTTCTGTTGACATAAATAGGCATTGAATCAGAAATTCGAGACATTTACTTTTCGTAGCTACATTTCACGAGTTGCCCCCCCCCCCTCTCAAAGAGTCTTGACTCAGCCCCCCCTCCTGAAATGATTTGTCTGCGTACGCCACTGTTGTAAATGTTTTGACTTCACATTAAAAAATAGTATATATTCGTTTTATTAAACTAAAATCAAAATTGCCAATCTCATAAAAGCGAAAAGCGGGTACTTAAATTGTATTCATTAACTTGACACTCATTTACTATCAACAATGGTAACAGTGTTCCCATTTGCAATGTCGTGTTACATCATATTTGTGTTTTTACAAAATTGTGATACTTTTTAACAGTTTCACAACTTCTACCATTTTTGTACACATACAAAAGATTTATCGCCTCAAACACACATAAAAATATTTTCTAAATGTCTGCCTTCGCATTTATTAAATTTTGTTTAAACGAAGCTAAAAATAAATTCCCTTTTCCGAAAAGCCTAAGCTTAATAAATCCGATTTTACTTTCGAAAAGCATTGATCCTTGTTCTCGAAAACGGAGATAAGGACAACGGACATTAACGTAATCCTGCAACCAGCGGATTCATGGTCCGACGTTTTATGACACAGTAAAGCGGAGGGGATATGTAATCTCACATTGTAAAGTGCAGATCTCGGCCATAAAACAAGATTTTGCTTTTTTATCTCTCTCCGCACCTTTTTCCTACAAAATGACAAATCTCATGCATGAGTTTCCTAGGTTTATTGGTGGTGGGCTATACTATATGGGCACGTGATGTGTGAAGATAATTGTTGAATAAACGACGCGACGTCGCAGCTTCTGTTAATGAAATCTTTTGTACGAATAACAGAAGGTAATGCTACTAAACTAGGTTAAGAATGGTTGTTGCATGTACTGTTTGCCCATGAAAACCGCGCCTTGCACTCGTGAACAGTTCCGCTTAAAAAAGGGTAGATGGGTTGTGGGTGATAACTTTCCGAAGTTTTCAATTTGAAACTTGCATTTGCTATATCCTTTTGACATTCAACTAAACTATGTATTTGAAATTAAAATCGTTCCAAGTCGTTTGATACGGTTTAAAATGCTTTTTATTTTCTCTTCCCCTTATCTTACCTAACACCCCTATTTTGGTAAGATCAGAGACGACCTGATGCATGTGTAAATGCGCGGAAAGTTTTCCCTCAGGGGATCATACAGTACACAGTATTGACTGTGTATGAAAAGTGTTCTCTTTAAAATATCAAATTTCCAAAATAAGAGGCTGGTAGAAGTTATCTCCCCAAAAACAACAGTGTTGTAAAAAAATCCCTCGCTAAGAAAACCTTAAATACTCAGCCTTAAAAAGTTATGATATCGAGTTTTCCCGCCAAGTTTGTGCCAAACTACAACTAACCTGTATGGATAGTTCTTTTAAATTGTTTTCAGTTTTGCCAGGCGGGAAGCTTTGTCTTGTGAGGTGGTTGCTTAATGAGTAAAAACTTCCCGCCTGGCAGGACTGAAAACAATTTAAAAGAACTATACATACAGGTTAGTTGTAGTTTGGCACAAACTTGGCGGGAAAACTCGATATCATAACTTTAAGGTTTTCTTGGCGGGGGATTTTTTTACTACACTGTTGTTTTTGGGGAGATATCACATGTTTTTGCATTAATATTATTTCTTTGCCTGTTATTTTTTTTTTCTCTTCAAAATTTACTTTGCATGTTTTTTCCCTTCAACATATTTCTATGGCGGTCCATTTTGCATGCATTTGGTGCAAAAGTTCAAGGATCTTCTTCAGTCTAGGATAAATTTGAAATCAATCACAATGTACCACCCGAACCGACGCAAAACAAAGCTAGTTGCTAACAATACTACGATTAAATTAAAAATTAAAAAAAAAAAAACCTCAACCCTTACTGCCGATCTCATATTAAAATGAACTAAATTGAAGATCCCTTTTAAAAGCCTTATGCAATAAAATCAATTACAAATATTTTATTTGTTATCAAATAGAAACTGGCAACAGATGAAATTATAAATCATTGAGTTTTCTTTCCTCGTCGCCCAACAATGACAACATAAATGCTTAGATGTTGAACAGAGCTAGTAGATAGAATTTGGACCAATTTTAAGCATTAATAACTCCGGTCTGCGATGACCCCGGGGAGTAAATTTTGGGAAAACGTCCTCAATGTCGCATCGAGAATATTCATACCAAAAATCAACACTAAAGAACCCCGGGGAGAAAAGATACGGAAAATAAAAACGAGGGAGAGGGGTTGGGGGTCGAAAAAACCCCTATGCCGAGCTTTGGGACAAAATAAATGTGGGTGCAAAATGAGAGCTCAATCCGAGTTACCGTTTAGTCTGTCCCCTGTCAAACAATTTTTAAAAAGTGCGAAAAATAGCGATTTTTTAACATTTATCACCCCTCTCCCAGAGGGTCCTGGATGTTTTGCTTTAGTATGTGCCGTCAGGGGCCGCTGGAGATTGAGTGTACCAAAAATTAACTCTAGGGATCTTTATGGGGCTGAGATGCAGAGGGGTGAAAACCCCGGTTTGGTTACTCGCGTAAGCAGTCCTTAGTCGCTCTTTTACATTTTTCTTGGCGACGGAAATTTCTTGGCGGCTTGTATTTAGTTTTCTTGGCGGGGCGGGTCGCTTCGCGTCCCGTGATATTTTGCATTCTTCTTCCTCAAGGTCATCACACACACGAGGCTTCTCTTTTCTTAGCCATAAACATCCATTTTTTTTCCTCTCATACAAGTGAAATCCCTCCAATAGTCCATTTTAGGCGTTTTTACTGTTTCACCCGGTGCTTACTGCCTATTCCTTTTTCCATACAGGGCCACATATTGGCCATATGCTGTCGTGGTTGCTTGTGAACAACCACTGCACACCGTTGGACTAGCTACTGATCCACTTAGGAAAGTTCTCCAAAGTCAATAACCGATCCTATGAGCAATGTGGATACATCGCAGTCACTGATATACGAAGTGTAATTGCTTACCCAAAGATGCTGAATATACCCGCGAATGTTTTCTAGCTGTGTGACCCTACAGTCGATGTTAGTATTGAGTTTCCACCTCTCTCTGCTTGTTCTTCCAGCTGGTTTACTGTTTTCCCAACTTCGTCCTTAATTTTTGCAAACCAGTATATATATATCCTAATTTTGTTTTGAGTTCCTAATTTGTCCGCTTTTTTCAATTTAAACTCTTTCGACAGATATTTAATAAGAGCTTCAATTTTGCAGTAAGAATAATACAATGTTTTACTTTTACTAATTCAAAAAACAAAGTTTTCCTTATCATTCTTTATCAGCCGACTTATGTTTGACCAACCTCTTTTGAAATCTGCAAAGTTAACATTTTAACTGTTGCTCCTCGTCTTTGATTGTTACGCACCACATTACTGAGTGTCCATGAAAACCGTGCTTAGCACTCATGAACAGTTCCACTTAAAAAACTGTATCTTGGTTGTGGGTGATAACTTTCCGAAGTTTTCAATTTAAAACTGGCATTTGATTTATCCGTTTGACATATTCTATAAATTATCTATTTGAAATTAGCATCGTTCCACGTTGTTTGATACGGTTCAAAATGCTTTTTATTATTCTTCCGCTTATTGTTATCTTACCTAACGCCCCTTTTTTTGGTAAGATCAGAGAAGATCTGACGCATGCGTAAATGCTCGGAAGGTTTTACCAAAGAAGATCAGACAATACCTATGTTTCCTTGTACATGTGTCAAATTTTCTCACATTTTTATCAAATGTTTTTTTAATTTTCAATTGTTCTTTTTTGTTAAATTTTCATTGTTTAAATTTACATATTTACAACTCACTGAGAGCTTAACTGGGAATCAACTGGTTAGAACAATTATCGGTATTTATATATTTAACTAAGTTTTTTGAGCCCTTTTAAAAACCAGGTTTTAGCTACTAAACCTTCAATATAGAAATATGTATTTGGTAACATAATACCTATGAAAAACAATACATACATTTGCTATGGCAAGCCAAAGTTAACGTTAATTTATCTAAAAATTTAAAGTTTTTTGAAATGCTATAGTCTTGAGACCAAGCAAATTATTCCTTCCTGCTAGTCAGAAAAAAAAAAGCGAGATTGAAAAAAAGAAGAGAAATTTTTAACCTAATGAACGATGTATTTGATAACTAAATCTAAAATTTCTCATATTTGAATATCTTATCTAGCTTTTGTAAATGCATAAAAAAGCATATTTTTCAATTAAAAATAAAGCATTCGTAGGTTTTTACTTTTCATTAATTTATAAGAGATTATTATTCTCTGATTATGTACTTTCTTCAGACGCGTGCGTTAATCCCTGCGTTTGACTTAAACTTCAATGTTTTGCAAAAGATTTTAATTAAATTTCATTTTCCTTTATGAAATGTAAAACAAGTTTATTGATAAATTTAAAAATCGTAAAAGTTTCTTTTAGACTCTGGTTCGAAATGCGTATTTGGCAAACCAAAAAAGAAAATTATAATTACTTTTACATTTTCATTTCTTTTTCGGGATTTCAGGAAAGCGCTCGAGGCTCTTTCTGAAGAATTTTCAGATTGATGTGTTTGGGAATTTGTTTTTCTTTTCTGAAAGTTAAACACATTTTTAAACCTATTTAACATTAAAGTTATTAAATATCTCTGATTTCAAAATGTCTTACAAAAGTAGAAAGGAGGGAAAAAAATCACTTACAAAGAAATTTGAAAAGAGAAAAACTTTATAAACTTAAATCAGAATTTTTTAGAAGAAACCATGATCTGTCATTTTACATTCAAGGAATTTATTCTTTCAATTTCTTGTCGTTTTCTTTGTTTTTCCTTTTTTTTAGATTTGCCGTAATGTACAATTTTCTTAAGAAAACGTATAATTAATTTAATTAATTATGGGTAAAACAAAAGTTCAATAGCTTTTTTAATATTTTATGCTATTTTAATTCTCAGGAATTGGTATTATATTGAAACAACGTAAACATTTTTTCTTTAAATAAATGTCATGGAAATAGCTTAATGAAGCTAAATAGCTAAATAAAAGAAATGAATCTTAATTATGCAGTTTAAGATCTTAATTCAACAAGTTTAGCATAATATAAAAATAATATAACAGTCTCTGCTTTTTTTCCAATTTGAACGTGTTTTCACATCGAAATAAATAATTAAAAAAAAAAAAAAAAAAAACATTTTTACCACGGTTAAAATGTGATTAAAAGTTTTATTTTGCATGACTTTTGCATTATCTTTGCTATTTTTTGCAAAACTGAATTAAATAAAAGATATTAAAAAAAAATTACAGTCAAGACAATCCTTCGCAATTAAATAACGAAAAATGCATCATATTGTAAAATAAGTGGGTTAAAATAAGAGTAAAGCAAAGCATACATGTATGTATCGGTGACTGAACTCGTTCAATTAGTCTATTGCCGTGTGCATTTTCAACTGCATGGTATTTTTTAAAAATTCTTAAACGTTTGTTGAATTGAAAATAAATAAGTAGAGCTACATGTTTGGTCGTTATTTCATTTATGATTAACTATATCATGTTTTTTTTTTTTTTGCTTGCTAAACTTAACAGCGAGGAAAATTACTTGGCAAAATGGCTTACACGGAAATGTATCAAGTAGCTGTAAACTATCAAGCTATCTAAGGGTAAGCTACCTTACCCTTATAAGCTATCATACTACAAAGCTTAGCCTAAAAGCGAAACTTTTAATGGCACAAGTCATGTATTTAATTCGTATAAATGTACTTTCTGGCAAGTTTTAGAAGCTTTTCTACCTGTTTCAAATATTTTATAGCAGCATAAGTTTTTTTTTTTTTTTTTTTGAATTTTCTTTTCAAAATTTGTGGCAACGGTAGTGAATGGTTCTCATATTTGAACTATTTGCTCCTTCTAATAATTGTGACTTTTTACTTTCTTCTATATCTAATATATAGAAGAAAGTATTGGATTCGTGAAAATTTTCGAATGTCGAATTTAGACGGATTTGCACGTTTTGAGGTGCGCTGAGTCCATTTTGATCATTTTTGGAAAATCTCTGTCTGTGTGTGTGTGAGCCTGTATGTGTGTGACCAGTTTTTTTGGCCGCGCTAGAGCAAAAACTACTGTATGAAATCGAACAAAAATTTTTGCACATATGTACCACCATGTGAACTGGTGCACCTTACGTTTTTTAGCGAATTCCACCGAGGGGTGTGGAGCAATCGCACGTTTTCTGTGCGTGGGTGATTGCTATGGAAGAAAGCATTGATTAAATTTTGGCGCCAATCGCCCCAGGGGGAGGGTGGGGTGATTTTTGCTCTTAGTCAACAATGCGAAAAATTAATTCATTAAAAAATCGCTTTCACGCTATTTAATAATCAAAGCATCTGAAAACTTTCAATGATTTGAAATTTTTAACTGCTGCCAATTTCTTTTTACTAACAAATAAAATGTTTGCAATTAATCTAAACAAGGCTTTTGCAATGATTTCCAATTTCACTCATTGATTCTGCATTTGCTGGGGTATTACGATAATTGGGAAATCGGAGCTGTCTCCAACTATTCGGGCGAGTATTTTATTTTGTAACCGGAATTCATAAGATAGATATAGAAGAAAGTTTCGTGACGGCTACAACAGCTAGTTTAGCTATAAATTCGGAGTAATTTTTGAAATTACGTACAAAATACCAATACTCTTTTAGAAAAATGACGACAAGAAAATTTTAAGTTTGTTTGCACCAAGTAAAGATGATAATTGCCTTCGTGGTAGTATTAGGAGGATATTTCAACTTCCAACTCAATTCCGTGCCAATAACACTTCTCGTTTATCTGTAAACTCTCCAAAAGGAAGTAAATGTGGCAAATGTAAAAACAATTTATCTAAATGTAAGTATGTAAAAAACTCACCTCGTTCTCTCTCTCTCTCTCTCTTTCTCTCTCTCTTTATTAACTGTTTCAAACAAGCAACAACAGCAAAGAGCCAGTGGTTTAGGGTTTGCGCCTGATCTCAAACCTTTTTTTATCGATATAGGCTAGATCTAGTAAGTAATGGTCAAGACTAGCGGTCGTCAGTGGCGACTATTTTTTTCTTTTTTTTTTTTTTTTTTGTCGACTGCAAAATGTGATGATGTTCGCCAAACTCGCCACCTACTTTTTTACTGATAGAAAAAAAATGCCGATGCATCGTGGCGATTATAAAAAGAAAACAGGCAACGGCATCGTCACTCGAGGCCAATGTTAACTTGGAAAGAAAATCAACCATTTGTTTTACAAATCCTAAATACATAATTTCAATCTAGAAAACGTAATGAATAAGTAGTTTTTAAATCTTTTTATTTCATATATAATTTAGTTAAGATATATGCCAGTATATAATGCAATATAACTACATGCAGAATGAAGTGGAGGGCGATTACAATTTTGGAGCTTGGTTCAGAGTGGCCACTAACTTTTTTGGGTTTACTGGTCGCAGGCCACTATCAAATTTTTGCTCAAATAGCAAAATAATTCTGCATTTGTAGTTACGACTAGTTTTACGAAAGCTTATTGAATTTGAAAACGACTTGAATTTGAATTGTAAGAAAATCCTGCAAAGTACCCTCCCACCCCCAAAAAAAAATTGTACTGCACGAATTCTATTGTATTGTCGCCTTATTTTCCCAACAGATCTCAGTACTGTTACACTACACTTTTTAAAATATTGCTGATTTTCTTTTCCCAGAACTAATGTAACAGTTAACACCAGAAGTTTAATATTGCAGTAAAATTCAGATATTTAGAAATATACACAATAAACTTAGTAAAAAATGTCTAAAAGATGTATTCTAAGTTTGTCCTTTTTTTCTCTGCATACTTTGGGGGGAATTCGGGGCTGCCATGTTCCTATTGAAGAAAAATGATCATTTTGCGTGACAAATTTCGCATATGAATTAAAAAATGCGTTCGTGAATAGAACAGAGAATGAATATTACTTTTTAGTAGGGACAACAAAAACGCGATGGGAAAATCATGAAATTCTATTTCATGGAAGATTTGGAGATAAACACAGTTATATTTGTTTAAGCGAATTTTCTCTTATCAAATAGGGTTTAAGCTCTAAATTTAATATTATAATGTCGTCGCTCTGATATTATTAATAAAGTGTCCCTAAAAATAGGCATTAAATACCAAAAAAAAAAAAAATCATTTATTTGTAAAAGTCTACTCTATCTTTGATACACGTTGGAAAAGTTATGACCCACCCTTTAGAAGAGATAAAGATCATACCACAAAATTTTAAGTCGCATTTGACTTTATAAACATTTATTAGACTTGAAGCAATAAACAGCTAAACCCTGAAATACTTTTTGAAAGCTCTTCTATCATCATTTGAAGCCTCAATCGAACAATACAGGTTTTTTTTTCAGATAGATTCCGATTAGAGGAATGTACGAGTATTAAATATTTCATTTATTTATTTTTTAAATTAAAATTCTAAAGATATTTTACATAAAGCATAGCACATTACGATAAAATATTTTCTAACATAATTACTTGCTCTGTAATGAAACGAGTTTAAAAATAAAATAGCCTGAGGGTATAACTTTGATATACCCTCCCCCCTCCCCCCCAAAAAATATGCGCCAAATCTGGCACTCCCTAAAGACTTTTCAGGGTTGCTGTTTCTTATTTTGGTGTTGCCAATTTAGGTATTTTTCAGCTTTTAGGTTTCTGCTGTTGCCAAATTTAGTATTTTCTTGTATTTTGGACCACTTTTTGAGTTTTGTTTCAAAGTTTTGTGGCAACAACAAAAGCAGGTATTTTGCTTGGCGAGAGAAAAAAGTTGCCAAATTTCCGATTTGGGGGGTATATCAAAGTAGTTCCTAGGTTAAGAAATGAAAGTACTACTATGTTGCAAAATAACTACGTACTTACGCAACAAATAATGACGAACTATCACATAGGAACGCTGTAAGGTCAAGTAATATAACGGAAGATATTTTAATATTGTCTTGTTTTCACCAGAAGTTAATTAAAAATGCAGAGTAAAATCAACCGTACTTTGTCATAACATCTGTTTCATTTCGAAAATGTGCCGACTATTTTAAACAACTTAATCCCAATTCCAGAACTCCTTTAGCGCTATTTCAAACAAGTCCGAACATAAGTGACTTAAAAATGTGGCACTGCAATTTAAAAGCTAATATTGAATCGAAAATACAACCGAGTTTAGTTGTTTGAGTGTCAGTCCGCTTTTTAAACAGCAAATCCCCGTCCATTTATGAGTACAGCAAACAATTACTCCCAACAAGATGTCACCCACATTTTTACAGCGCGCAACTTATTCTCACCAGGTTTGTATAAATAGAGATTTTATGTATGAACTCTGGTTTTTATCCCAGAAAGGCAACCCGAAAGAGCGGAAATTTGATTTCCTCCAAGCATTCTATCCGCTGCCTGTATTTGCACTGATGCTAATAAGTCTTCACTCTCAGGGACTTAAACAAATAGGATCTCCCCGTCTGTAATTTTCCCATCCGGACTCACACTTTAACATTCAGAAACTTTGCCGCAGGGTATAAACTCTCCCCCATGTTGTTTGAAGTTCCGATTACATCCAGGGCAAGTTACTTTTCGCGCTTGATTTCTCGGTATTTCTCTACCGAACTTTGCTGAGATTTGCATTCCCGTAACCACACGTTAGATTAGGGGGAATTCTTCAGCTATCTTTGATTTCTCAATTAACTTCGAGTTTCTCTTGTGAAGTTGAAACTGTAAAATTTTGTTTATTTTAATCTTTGAAAGGAAAATGTCTTTGACAACAAGCGCGTAATAGGTGGACTCGAAATGTTTAACTCAGAGATTATAAAAAATACCGTGTAATTTAATGAATGGAGAAGGAATGAAACTTTCTGAAATAATGGTAGAATTTTAAAGATTTGAATAAATAGTAATTATGTCAGATTTAGCAGTTCAAATCGGGTGGTGAGAAAAAAAAAAAACGGAGCTATCATTCTCCAGTCACTATAGCGCAGAAAAATTGCTATTGGTGAAATTTTAAATGAAGTTATTGAAATTAGTTAATGTCTGCCAATCTAGCAACAAGCCTAAAAATTCGAAAAAAAATAGAGAATTTAACTGTTCCCTGTTTTTTGTGATGGTTTATTTTAGTATTTGTGCTCTTGGACAAAAAAAATTGCAAAGAATTATCTACTTATATTAAAAACTGAGTATCTAACTATCTTTCTATCTTTCTATGTCACGCTTATTTCTCCTGAACGCAAATGAACTGAAAGTCGAACCAGGTACCGATAGATAGGTAATTTTTCAGGCTTCATTAGTTTCAATCTATATGATTATACGATTTTAATTAGCGAAGATATCAATTAATAAGTAGTCAAGTTTAAAGCGATTAAGCCTAATAAATGATTAAACGTCCAAGACATTTATTTCTTACCGTTGCCATTTGAATAAAAACGTTAATTAAATTATTGAACTGTTTAAAATTCCAAGATATTTATTTCCTACCGTTGCCATTTTGAATTAAAACGTTAATTAAATTATTGAACTATTTAAAATTCCAAGATATTTATTTCTTTCCGTTGCGATTTTAAATTAAAACGTTAATTAAATTGAACTTTTTAAAATGAAAGAGTTATTTTTTTCCATTGTCATTTTGAATACGTGTTATAACACAGTTCTAACAGTTGTTTTTATTCTAATTATTAATGACATTTTTTCTCTGGTACCATTTTGAAAATGTGTTTTTAAATAAAATTGCAATTGCTGTTTTTAGAAGGGATTTTTTTTTTGGCTGAGATCCAAATATTAAAAGAACTTTTTCGTTTGGAATTTTGAAATTAATTTTACAGGAAGAAAGCGGTTTGGATATAATTGTTTTTGGAAAGGAATTTTATTTGTTATTTAGGGAGAGTGCTAAGTATGCGCTACTTGACATCGTCTTTATTTTTGAGGAAGCATGTGCAAATAATTCGATTGATTCTTTGATGCAGGAAAGTTTTTTAGCGAGCCGCTTTAGCGGGGAGTAGTTTATTAAACTTTTCCTTGGTACTGTAAAGGCGAGCCGCCTTGGCGGCGTGTAGTTTATTGAAACTTTCCTCGATACTGTAAAGGCGAGCCGCCTTGACGGCGAGTAAACTGTTTAAACTTTTCTCATTACTTTAAAGGCGAGCCGCCTTGGTGGCGAGTAGTTTTCTCAAACTGCCTTCACTACATTACAGCCCGTGCAACGCCGGGCCACGCAGCTAGTATTGTAAAAGAAAACTAGTTAATTCCTGTTTGCAGACTACTTTTAATTTCAATATGGGGGGACAATGCCCTTTTTTTCCATTTTTCATAAATTTTAAGGTACATTTGTGTTAACTGTTAAGGACACAGTGATATATTAGTGTAACAATAACTCTGGAGACACTAACTCAGTTTGAGCCCGTACAAAAGGGGCGTAAGAATAAAACGAAAATTTTATTTTGAAACTAGCTTTATGCCCGGCGTTGCCCGGGTGCGTATTAATATAAAACTTTAGCTTCTCAAAAAATTCTAATAAAAATTTAACGCAAAACTTGTTTATAAACAACGTTCTTAGTTTCACCTTCAGGCGCAAGAATAAATAAATTTAGTCTTGATGTAGTAGTTCTCTCTTGTTGTTCTTTTAAACGAAACTGACGCTGACTCACTGTCTCCGATTGTCTTGATCTAGTTGCTCTATCTCTCAGATCTCTTAGACGATACTCACGCTGCTCATTGCTTTCTAATGCTCTAGCCGTCATATCTCTAATGTGCACTGTCGCTAGGCTTCAATTTCTCTCCTCAGGACTCTCATTTTCACGTTTTTCAGCCGTTTTTTTGCCTTAGGATGAACTTGTCCTATTGCTTTCCGTTTCTTCGGAGGCATTTTTGCAGAGTGGTAGCTAAATATACTTACAATTCAAAAAAAATAATTACATTGCCGTGCTAAGCGCATAAGTCGTATCTTTGGACGACTTTAAAAGGATAAATTGTCGTTTAAAGTTTTGCTTCTCCATGTATTCGATTCCGATGAAACTTTTTCAAATAATTTTTAAAAATATTTCCTATGTGCAAATGACCACAAAACTTTGTATTTAGGTGAAATATGTGACAAAGAATCACGTGGTGGCCGTAACTCAATTTTGACAAAAAGTGCAGATAAGACTTTTACGCTGAGCACGGCAGTATAGGTAAAATCGAGAAAAAAAAAGTGAATGTTGTTTACTAAATTACGAAAAACATTTATTAGATTGCACAACGCCCTTGAAAGTTTTTAAGAAATTAACAATGTCAATGTTTCTGTTTTAGCCTGTGTTAAGCCTCAAAATTATGTATTATATTACATCGGGAAAAATCCTTAAATCAAAGTTCTGCTATATATCACATGTTTTCTACCGGAGTTAAATTGATTAAAAATCACATTTTTCATTAAAAAACAAATGAAAAATAATACTTCTCAAAACTTTAATACAGTAAACTTTCAATTATCCGCTAGAGTCTCGGGAAAGAAACAAGCACAACTAACTGATTTTTTTTGAAAAAGCACGAATTTGAATTAGGTTTTTTCTTAACATTTCTTACCCAAGAGTGTGGTGTACTTCATCCAATAAATTATTTTACCTGGGCGTTATCGTAAGTATCACTTCTTCATAGATTTTATATGCTTAAGAACCTCAAATACAAATATTTTTTATGCTGTACCTATCGCCACTGTTTGTACGTATTACGTTTTCAGTGCAATGTAATCGTTTTCAAGAAAAAGACATTTTTTATCTTCTTTACCCCTGATTTTATGCTTTTTTCGAATTATCGGTGATACCCGTGCCACCCAACTCCACGGATAATCGGGAGTGCACTGTACTTCAGTACTGTCATACCCAGTTTTATATTTAAAGTTATTTCCAAATTTAGAGTTCTCTATGTAAACTTGAATAACTGTTTCTTTCATAAAAATTGCATATAATTATTATTTTTTATTTATTTTAGTTTTCCTTTATACTTCTTAAGAGCAAGAATCTGAGAGAGTGTCACGCCTGTGATTCATGACCTCTCAGATTTTCTCCCAAAAATTACCAAATGTTTATTCTCCTAATGAAAGACCAAATCCAGAATGTTTTGCTCTCAAGTTGAGGTGTTTAGTTTTTATGAACCCCTAAAGATGAAGGTGCAGCATCAAAAATTAAGCGGATTTTCAAGACATGGAAGTTGCCGTGAGCCAAAACTCTTACCAGGAACTGTTTAACTCCAATTTTCTTTTTGTATGTGGAATATAGAAGGTTGAAACTTCGCAAAATGAATGTTAAATTTGTGGTAAGTTGTTGCCGTAAGGTCAGTGAAGGCCCTCAAAGCAAGGCATTTTTGACGTTTTTTACCGTTTTTGAGGTCCAAAAACAGCTTGTAAATTTCAGTTGGCACGGCAAAAGTAGTGTCGTTTGAAAGACCAATGTAAGCACTTTAAAATAATGTATAAATAACCGAGGAAAGTTGAACGTGCTTTGAGTTGCGTAAGGTCGAAATATGAAAAATGTCATATTTTACCGATATTCAAACGGTCATAACTTCCTCTGCCAACAACATATTGAAATTTTTTTTTGCCAATGTCATACCCTATTCTTTGTCTTAACAGAACAGTTGAGTTCTTTGAGGCGAAATGTGAAAAAAATTTTTACAAAAAATTTATTTTATCCTGTACATTTTTTGTAAAAAGAATTTTCACATTTCGCACTCAAAGGACTCAACTGTTCTGTTAAGACAAAGAATACAGTATGACATTGGCAAAAAAATATTTCAATATGTTGTTGGCAGAGGAAGTTATGACCGTTTGAATATCGGTAAAAAATGACATTTTTCATACTTCGGCCTTACGCAACTAAAAGCACGTTGAACTTTCCTCGGTTATTCATTATTCATTTTAAAGTGCTTACACTGGTCTTTCAAACGACACTACTTTTGCCGTGCCAACTGAAATGTACAAGCTGTTTTTGGACCTCAAAAACGCTAAAAAACGTCAAAAATGCCTTGTTTTGAGGGCCTTCACTGACCTTACGGCAACAACTTACCACAAATTTAACATTCATTTTGTAAAGTTTCAACCTTCTATATTTCATATACAAAAAGAAAATTGGAGTTAAACAGTTCCTGGTAAGAGTTTTGGTTCATTGCAACTTCCATGTCTTGAAAATCCGCTTAATTTTTGATGCCGCACCTTCATCTTTAGGGGCCCATAAAAACTAAACAACTCAACTTTAGAGCAAAACATTCTGGATTTGGTCTTTCAATAAGATAATAAACATTTGGTAATTTTTGAGAGAAAATCTGAGAGGTCATGAATCACCTCATAATGCTAGGCGTGACAGTTTCTCAGATTCTTGCTCTTAAGTGTTTAATTAATATGAACAATGTAATGCTTTCATGAAGTATATAGTACTCGGTCGAAATATTTATCAATCCTAAAAATTAAGTGCGAAGCATCCGATCTAGATTCCAATTTATGTAACCAATACTCCATCAGGACAAAATTCATTCGCAATAGTACTTTTTTTTACCAGCTGGACAAAGCCAACCTTTCGTACTTCAAAACAAGGTCATTCCCGATTCCGATGCCAGGACTTAAGAGTTCATTACTCTACGAAAACTCAAATAGGCATGTTGCATGTTGAGACCTGCTCGTTCCGTCATAAATTGGGGTCATCCATCATCCGAGATAATAAGGTAAAACTCAAAATACTTTAGCCAAACTATTGAGAAAATTTCCACTTTTAAACAATAATTATGGTATTTAAACATACGCGGATTCTTTGTTATATTAGGTGAAATAAGATGCAGATTCGGAGAGAATTTAATTTAAGTCGAAACTTCTACAGAATTTTTGAAGATTATAGGACTCGGGCTTTTTGGGGATTAGATTCTTTATATAAAATTCAGGAATGCTTCGGCCATCTGTCTGTGGGTGAAAAATGAGCGAATCGCGTGCGGCAGTCTCCCCCTTGAGTGTAACAGCGTTTTGGGAGCGATAAAGGTTCACCTTTTTACGAGAATGGAAGTGTTTGAACTTTGGTGTAACTTTGGCGCACGCGAAAGAAAAGTTTGGGAGATTTAAACGGGATTCGCAGAAAAGTCACTTTAAGAAGTAAATAGGCTTTCGCAAAATAAGAGAATTCCGGGAATTAAAATTCGAAGCTTTTTTGCAAAGTCTCTGGGTAAGTTGCATAAAAATGTGTTGGTACTTTGCTACAGATGTTAAGTTTTTTTTTGTTGTTCTTCCCTTAGACTTTTAGGGTTCCGTGAATTGAAATATTTTCTTTTCTCTAATACTTTCTAAGCATACCCATGTTGAAGAAAAATGGTTAAACGGACATTTTGGTTGTATTCTGTAAAACAAAGCAAACTAGCCGCTTTCGTGATTAATACACTATCTACAAACATAGTGGACTAATGGGCCATAACAAGAGAAATCACTCTAAAATACTAGAAGAAAAGTGAGCCCTAAACATTTTGGTACAAAACAAAAAGAAAATAAAATTTGCATTCGAGAAAAACACCTAAAACATGCACTTAACAAGAAATCCTAAATAAATGTCCTTTTCTATTTTATTAAAAATGCATTTTTTTCTTAATGTACGTTCTTTGCCTACCTGAGGTTACCATAAAACCCTTTTTCACAAAAAGGTAAATATTTTAGACACAAACTGTTACTAGAAAATCGTACCGCTAGGCTCTGACACTGTCCTTTTGTGGAAGATTTTTTGCTACTTTTGTATTTGGCATTTAATTTTCAGAATCGGAAAAAAACCATCTGAAGCAGTTAATATTTTTTTACTCTATATATCTATTTTATCAAACATTTAAATAAAATATAATATCCCCAGGAAGATTTTCAAAATACTAATAATTCAATTCTCCTACACTTACAGACATTGTGTAACCCATCCCGTGGCATAAAATTATGTATCAGGTAGTTTTTAACCTACTTTCTTTTTCCCGTTAAATTGAAAGAAATTAAAAAAAAAACACAATAAAAGTGGTTTAATGCAACTTAAAAATGTTGCCATGTTCAAAAAAAAATCAAAAAGGAAGAAAAATAATTAAATGAATGTCAAAAAATAAAAAAATGGAAAGAGAGAGAAAAGGAGGATTTTTAAATGTGGAAATTAAGTGTGCGTCGGTCTGTAACCCTCCCCCTCTAATAACTTTTTAATGAACAGTCCGATTAAAAAAAAACTTTTTCTGGATTTCGGTGAGGACACCTTATTCCGAAATTTCCCTTTTTGATTTAAATAACTTTTCTCTCAGGTTTGAACAGTTCAAAATATCTTAACGTAAGAGCCTACGGGGAAATTTAAGACCAATGCAAATCCCGAACTATAAGGCGGATATTTTTCTAAGTTTGTTAAAAAATGCTCTTGGTGAAGAATGTATAATTTTCCCTTTTTGAATAAGCTGTTTTAAGGACTCCGACTCCGCATCCTCTATTCCGACTCCACCTGTCGACTCCAACTTTTTGACTCCGATTTCGACTTCGCAGCTATGGCAGAAATGCAAACTCGTAAAAAAAACTTATTCCTACTCAAGAGCCTTCGACTCCCACTCCAAACTATCGACTCTGGCACAGAATTCCTGACTCCGACTCCGCAACCATGGGGAAAATGCAGATTCGGAACAAAATGACCGACTATTACGCTTTTAGAGCGTTTTACTATGAGTCCGATTATTATCGACTCTCACTCCGAATCCCCGACTTTGACGAAGTAAACATGGCAGAAATGCAGGCTGGGAAAACATAACGGATTCCTAGTTTCAAAAGAAAGAGCTTCGCCGATGATTTTTTTTCTTTCTTTCTTTCCTTTTTTTTTTTTTTTTGAAATTTATTATTATTATTATTCTTTTGCAGCCGATTTTTTTCTTCCGAAAATTATTCATTTAAGCTGCAGTTTCTCATTTATTTATGCATTTTTTGAAGTATATTTATTTATTTATTCATTTTTAATTACTTTAAACCCATTAAAAATAAAAATCGAGACTTTTCATTCACGAACAATTTTTCATTTAATTTTTTTTATTCGATAAAAGGATTTTGATGTGCTTTCTATTTTTAATTCGTTTTTGAAAATGATTAAGAAATTTTTTTATGGGAGAAATAAATTAGCTGTTATGGTTAAAAGATGCTATAACTATGTTTTTCGTTTTACGTATCTGTTTCATCAAATGAGAGCGGTATATTTTGTTTTTAGAAAACAGCTTTAAATGGTAAATAGGTATGTTTGACATAATTTGCTGTTTCAGATAATTAAGAGAATACTATAATGTCAAATACTAGAATGTCGACTTCGGTTCACGAGAGAGTTGGTTTGTTTAGTTCTGGACAGACTAGACTGTTTTTTACTAGACAAGAAATCAATTTAATTTTGACAACATCCCAGTCTTGCAAATAGTATATGCATGGGCAATTCTATTTTAGCAAAAGCATTAATTGCTGCACCAAAAAGCCTCAAACGACTCCAAATACTTAAAATGTACTTTACCGTGGTCCCGTCAAGAGATGGTGGGTCAATATGAATCGGGAAAAGAAGACTTTAGTCTGATGAAGGAATGAGTGAAATCATCAACTGGTTAGAATGATCAAAGATGAGTAACCCTAATTCCATCACATTCGACCTGCTCAAAAACTCCGAAATAAACTCTCCCGACTGGAGTAAACTTTTACATCACTTACACCTTCTCATCGTAGTCTAACTTTAATGTCGTTTTTTTTTTTTTTTCAATCACATTCAAATATTACCTGAGGATCAGCATCATAATTTTAAGCTAACAGCATACTGCTGCTTTTCGTGTGTCAAAGACAACCATATGTCTTTATAAACAAATAAATAAAAACATAGATTTCAATAAACTAGTTTGAAATAGTGTCCAAGTAATCGATGAAATGAATGTGTTTGTTAACTTCTCTTCATTATCCTTCAAATAACAATTTATTTACTTGACATGACACTTCAATAAATTTGAAAGTTTGAATTTATAAAACCAACTGTGTTGCAAATTATTATTTGAAATAGTTATACATATATACAGTATAGTATAATCTTGATTAACCTAAGTAATAAAATTAGATCACATTCGGAAATCGAAATTCCGATGAAAAAGGGCACTTGGAAGTAACTGTTAGGACATGCACAACCTTTAACTAAACATTGAAACATGTACCTCCTTTTAAAATAACAACTAAATGTGATGTTTGTATTTGTTAAAATTATAAATAAGAACATCGCTAGGTAATTCTTATAAACATTAGAAAAGTTAAAACGACGGTATATAGTAATTGTGCTTATCTTTATTGGGTCGGTAATAATAAAAAAAACATATTGTAACAAGTCCTTAGCACCTTCAACTTTCTTAAATAAGCATTTCAATCTTGAGGAAGTAACTATAAATTTATTTACAAGTATGTACACTTATTTACAATAGGAGCAGGAAACAATTGCTAAACATCCAGCAATTAGGTAGCAAACAGTACACTGTACTCTCAACAGTAACTCAGCACCAGGTATCTAACGTGAACAGTAATTAAGAAATTACAAAAGCAAAACAAACATTCGCCCAAGCGAATAAAAACGAGTCACCAGAAATCAAATCTGAAACGAACTCACTAACTGTGTTCAAGGCAGTTGGACAGCTATTTATAGTCGGAAGGAAATTTCTACAACGTTCTAGCAAAATCCGGAGTGTTCGTTCATTCACAAACTTAAATAATCCATTCAAGAAAATTCTAGTAATAGAAAAAGAAAAACCTACAACCTTGCAGCTCAGCGCGAAAATGTCTTCATGCTTATTAAATGTAGGGCAAGTGTAAAAACTACAAAACGTTACAGGGTCGGTATATAAGTGATAAAAGTGATATCTTCAGATACTTTTGCAACATGTCGCCAGATAAAACCAAAACTAGATAAAATGATGCAAGGCAGGAAAAACAGCAACTATTTACAAGATTTGTAACAATATTTTAAAAAATTGGTGTCTTGAAGATCACGAGATTAAAATTTCAATTTCTTGTGATTATATAAACCAAAATATGACTTTGTTTATTGCATTCCAAATCAGAAAATATTGTCTGAGGTCTTCCTTCAAATCCTGAAAACTAAAAGTATGAATTTTTCACAGGTATTGTGTATGTCTAATATTTTATAAACGCTCTCGGAAATACTGGTGGAGATGGATAAAAAAGATATTGGTATTCATCCAATATTGCAATTTGCAAGCAAATCAAGAACCAAACTAATAAGACATTTTAAAAACAAACGAGAATTTAAAGAATGTAATTTAGATTTCCCTGATTCTTAATGCAAAGTTAATCATACAAAAAAGAGAAAGAAAAAACTTTGCTTTTATCTTAAAGAATCAAATTTATTGAGAAGGACGAAAATACAGAAGTCATTTTTACTGCCTGCGTGCAGGTAAAATAAATAAATAAATACATATCCAGAAGAAAAATAACTCTAGTATTAATATTTTCCATCTACTATATTCAAAACTATAAGCATGTCATTATTAATGGAGCTGGGCTTTAAACCAAGAAAGAAAAAAAAAAAGATTCCCTTTTAGAAAAACACATTAACTATTAAAACAATTTTAACTAGAAAATTGTTTATCATTTCTGAAAAGTATTAAAGTGAAAACTTTACAAATTTATTTTTCGAAACAATCTTTTATTTTTATGCTTGTGTTAAAAGCTTCTAGATTTCTTGAAGAAATGATTCCGAGAAGTCAGTTTTCAAATACTTAAATGAATTTTTATGCTAACATGAAACTTTCTTCAATAATGAACTTTGAACACGCAAATGCGAAAAACATAAATAGAAATGATGTGATATATTTATTTTAAAGTATATCTTGCTTTGAGAAAAAGCTTAACTTATACATAAAGCTGTAGCGAAATAACAAATTTTAGCTGATTAAAAATGTACGTTCCCTGAAAAGTAAGAAGAATCTCTAAAAGCTTCAATTTTTATACTTTATTCTTATTTATTTTACACAGATTCTGTATGTTTATTTATATGAATTCAAAGTAATCTTCAACGGAATTTTACAGAAGATCACATATTTTTAAAGCATTATAAAAGGACCGATCTTAGTTTTAGGATATTATAACTTCAAGTTTTACTTTTAAATCTTTGAAAAAAATTACTTTTTTAAGGGGTTACAGTGCCTTTCTAACAAATTTCTTTAATTTAAGTGAAAAAGTTAATTCTTTGAAATATTTGTTTCTGCACTTGTTTAACAACCAATAATTTATTTTCAAACATTAAAAATTTTGAAAACTTTTCTTGAAAATTTGAAAAATATAAGAAAATTTCAACTTTTTAAAATCCCTAGGGCTTTTTTATTTCAGCACTAATTTCAAAATTTCTTTTTGCGAAATGATCACAAGGATTACCTCAAAAAATCTGTGCATTCATTTTCTTATATTTTGATTAGAAAATATTTTGTGACTTTTTATGTAAAAAATTCTTAGAAAATTTTGTTCTTCGAGGTTTAACAAACTCTAAAAATTTTTGTAATTTATAAAATGCTTATTTAATGCACAGTTTTGTTAAATATATTATCTTGAGTGCAAAAAATATTGCTTTAAAGTTATACCTTTAATAGAAAAAATTCCTTAGCATTTCCAGTAACATAGAAACACTAAAAACTGATAACCGAGAAAAAGCACTTTAAAGTTTGGCTTTTCCATTAGAACACATAGCATGCATGCCCTAAAGTCACACATAACTTTTTAAATAATTTCGCTAGAACAATGCTATTTTTTTCTGAGTATTTTAAATAACTTTTACTTTTGAAATAAGCAATAAAAATTTGATTGGTCTTTTGGTCATTTTTGAGGTACTTTAACCCCTTAAAGTCTAGAAAAAAGTAAACTGAATTTAAGTGTAATATTTTTTAAATGCTCTGAGAAATAATAGTTTATTTCCATAACAAAAAATAACCATAATTTAAATATTTTTAGGAATACAATACAACACGGCACAAAATTAACTATTGTGTTTACAGTATAATACTGGCAACCGAAATTCTAATTTAAAACTGTAAAATGCACAGTAATGAACTGTAAAACTAGCAATTTTAGTTTCTTACTGTAAAATTGGAAATTTTAGTTTATTGCAGTAAAATTTAGCTGTATTATACTGTAAAAACAGCAGTACACTGGCAGCAGAGGTTCCAGTTTAAAACTGTAAAATGAACGATAATAAACTGTAAAATTAACAATTTTGCAGTTTATCACTGTAAAATTAGCAATTTTTACAGTTTATTACTGTAAAATTAGCTGTATTATACTGTAGAAACAACATTCATTTTTACAGTGTAGGGTATGGCAAAAAGTGAAATATTTGACGGATGATAATTTTCATACCGTGCTGTTAACCAGTGAGAATATGAGTGAAGGGTAAAAGGTAACCCATAAAAACCCGATAAATGTCCACATTGAAATGATAAAATTTGATTCAGTGTGCCGCGAGGATAGAGCAAGTTTTTAAGTGTGCCGTAAAGTAAAAAAGGTTGAGGAGGAATGTGTTAGTAGGATTAAAATTTCAAACTACAGACTATAGAGTCAACCTGCCGCACTAATTAACACAAGTTTTTCTATGGTTTGGTTATTTATAGCTTCAGTTTTATTGAGAAAAACTGAAGTAACGAATCAGTTCTATTACTATTCGAAAATATTTATTGAATTCTTACTGTGTGATTTCTTAGCTAGTATAAACACATCGTTCACTTTTTAATAAGTAAAAAAAAAGCTACGTTTGAAGTAATGAGCAGTTAAGTCAACCGGAAGATTAAGAGAAATATCTACAAGTACAATATTGAATAGTTTACTTCTAGAAGAACTCTTTAAATATAGAAGATTATGGAAGAGGCAAAGGGAAAATATTTTTTTTCTTTTATTTTTACAATTTTCTTGGTATTGGTGTGCTGTTTTATCAAATCCTGCATGTGTTTTTCTTTTTATTTTTGATTTTTGTCCAACAATCGCTTCGTTGTTCAGTCGTGAACTGTTTTAAAAAATCCCTCGATGAATTACAAAATGTTTCTCTTTATTAGTACAGTAGTAGATCCAAGTGTAAGAAGCAGAGGCAGTGGACTAGGATGGTGAATGCTAAGAACATATTTATTAAAAACACGCGAACTGTAAGAACATAAATGAGGTTAAAACACAAGTTAAAACAAGACTACATGACTAGAGACATAAGCGGCTACCAACAGCCGAGCTGCAACTTGAACTACCAGGTGAACTGCACGTGTAGAGTGCACAACGTTTTATATGGTGTTATGACGTCATTTGCTCGATCCAATGGTACGTTTCACTTCACTTTAATTTGCAAGTACGGAGGTTTTAGTATTGTAGCTCAACATAAAAGCTGTATAAACAGAGCTCTTGGTATTTCCTTCAAAAAAAAAAAAACATATATAAGTTTCAAAGATGTTAAACACTCAACTAAGACGTAATTTTACGCATCACATATTTAAAAACAAAATTTTGAATATGATATGAGTTGACATTAATTTGTAAAGTATTCTGAGTGCGCGGAGCAGTGATAAAAATAAGCGGAGCTAAACAACACAGTAGAATTTTTCAGATGTAAAGCAGAAGTGCATTAATTAATACGTTGAGCCAACTCTATCTTTATTAAACTAATTATGTAATTACGACGTATTAGTAAGCAATATGTGGGAACACATTGCACTACTAATATACAATGCTTATTTTGGATATAAAATCTTTATCCCTTTTTATGTGAAAGAATGTTTATTACCAGTGTCTTAATAAAAATATTTATTTTTAAAGTATTAAAGTTATTATTATGAAATTTAATAACGTAAAATAATGTAATCGAAAAATATAGTGAAGCAAAAAATATTATTGACTAGTTTTATAGAAGTATTTATATAATAACTTCCATTGCGACTTTACAAGAGATTTTTTTCTAACTTACTCTTTCGAAACGTTTCAGAATTTAATTAATGTTATGATCTTACTGTCTAGTTTTTAATTATACTGTTCGGGATTTTAATAATCAGTTCACTAAAGATGAAAATAGCTTGCAAATAGTCTTTGCAGAAAAATCAGTTTTTTCCAACAAAAACATACACTAGCTTAACATTAAGAAGAAACAAATTTAAAAAATTTAAAGTTAAAGAGTTTTTACAGCTATGCGCTATTTGAATTAATGCAAATTAAATAACAAAAGTAATAATTTTAGTTTTTGCAAAGTCATATCTTTGTAATGAACTTCGCCTTACTATCTTTAAAGTAAAATACAAGCACGAAAGTTTATGAACATGACATGTCAAAGTTTGAGCCTATTACGGAGATGTTTCAAACATGCTACCGCACAGAATAATTATAAATTCCTAGTAGACAAACCTCTGCAGGCATTGGCCAAAGCGAGCAACTTTCCCAGCCAATAGCACGGCTCCCGAAACAAATCTTCCGTGATAGAAAAGTTAAGAGTTAAACTCAATTTCCAGAGTGTTTATGTACTCGCAAAACGCGAGCGAAGTTCCGCAGATCACTTGGTTGCGGGGCGCGAATTTTGATGAAACGTGGGAACTTCTCACACGTAAAAGGCCCATATTTCACGTAAAGACAGCTGCCCCTGAACCGCACTCGGAACCGTACCGGGGAACAAACTCAGAGTTGCCAACCACAAACTGAAATAAGAGCGAGATTCCTAATTAAATTTCCATTCTTTACGTATAGTTTCTAACTTTTGTGAATTTCATATTAACTTGGAAATAAGTTTTCCTGCAAATTTTGCACTATTATTAAAAATTTTCTAACATGCTCTCTAAGAATACATTTTTACTTTGTAGAACGAGTATAGTTGGCAAATAGCTTGTAGTAATCTGTAATTACGGAATCTAAACAAACAAAAAAAAAAACCTTCATGTTGAACTTAGAGAAGATGTTGTTTTATCAGCAATTGCCCGCAGAAAACTGAAATAAAATCGGGATTCATAGTTAAATTTCTATTCTTTATCCATAGTTTAAAACTTTTATAAATTTCATATCAACTTTCGTGAAGCTTTTACATTATTATTAAACATTTGGAACACAGGTCTTTTAATAATACATTCTTACAATTTTACTTTGTAGAACGGGTATAACTGGTAAATTATCACTAGTAATCTGTAATTGCGGAATCTAAACAGAGAAAACAACGAACAAAAAGAGAAAGTATTAGAGTAACTATTGCTTGCTCAGCAGTCGCTACCTACAAACTTAAATGATAGCTGTATTCACGATATTTTTTTTTTTTTTGTATGCATAGTTTCAAACATGTATGTAATTTATATTAACTTGAAAGTAATGTTCTCTCAAACTCTTGCATTTTGATTAAAAATTTGGAAAATACCCAATAATAATATTTTCTCACCTTTTTATTTTATAGAATAAGTATAATTATTTAATAGTCAATGGCAACATACAATTACGGAATTCAAAACCGAGAAAACAAATAAATGCACATGTTGATTTTGCAGCTGAAAATGGATTTTATTAAAATTTGCATTTTGTGTATTGAAAAAAGCGTTCTTGTAACGCCGAAAAAAGTGTTTGCTTAATATTGTGCATTTGTGCTTTTTTAACGTTGTATTATTTGCTTTAATTTTTAAGCACGAATGTATTTATTCATTTCTTATGGCTATGTAGTTAGTTGAAACTCTCTCGGTTATCTGCATCTGTCACACATAAATATGTGACTGAATGAAAAATAATAAAAGTAGATTACATAATTACTTTGAAAAACCATGTATTTGTGAGAAATTCTGAAAAATGCGTTCACTTTTTCCTTCAGATTGTACCATGTTTGCTCAAAATACAAAGTGTTCTTAATTGCTTTTTTTTACAAACATGTTAAAATTTTGACAGTGTTAAATATAAAACAGTTAACTGCCACTTAAAGATTAAATGAAATTCCCTAGAACTTAACTGATGCTCATCGCTTCTAAGTTTTGTTGCTCCTTTTTCTGTGGTAAAAATTTACCACAAAGAAATTTTCTTTACATTCAATCTTTTTCATAAAAAAAGAACATAAAATATTTAGACGCTACAATTTATGTAGCAAAAGAAAATTTATTGCATGGACTAAAAGGAAACACAAAAATACGGCAGAAGATTTTATAAATTTAATTCAAAACTTTTGGCACACCTATTCAACCCAGGTCTTCACGTTTGCATCCTATTAAATATTCTGTTTTATAACGGAATTTAGACGAAATAAAATGGCAACAGCAAAAAAAGAACGTGTCTTTTGAAGAAAAATTGTTGTTTCGCGTGAGCCTTTTGGGAGTTTCAACTAATCAAAATGTTGAAAATACATATAAACTACGTTGAATTTCTCTTAATATTCAAGCTGTGGAAGTTTCGCGTTTTCGGTTCTATTTTTTTCTAAAATATAATAAGGAAAATGCTTTCAAAGAAAAATATACAGGAATATATTAAACAAAGTTCAGTGTATCGTATGTAATTCTTTGGCCCTAATTTTAGTATAATTAAGTGGTGGAAAACATTTGTTTTGAAAATGTTTTTTTATTTCAAAACAAGATAAAAATGAACAATATTAAGCATGCAAGGATACACAATTTCTTCGGCATGCACTGATAAAATATTGCGAATAAATGGTAAACGCTTTTACGAGGGATTGTATTTGAACTTGGCTAAAGAAAAATAAACGAAAACATATATTTTGCTACTTCAAGCACTTTTATGAAAATAAATGTTTTCATGATTAATTAAAATACATGTTTCTGGCTATGTCATCAAAATAAAAAGATGTATTATTTTTATAATTCATATTATACTCTAATTTATTCCCGATTAAGAACGAAAATAACCTTATAGCCGGTATCTGCTTTGGTTTTTTTCTTTTCTTTTTTTTTTTTTTTTTGTTCTACACTGTTTATTAAGCGTACTGACCGGATTTCGTATTTCGTCGTACCTGGTAAATTTAATATCAGTTTTCAGATAAATGACTTATTTTCTAAATGACACCTGTTTTCTTCTTTTTTTCCAAGTATTACTTTAGACAAATATAATTTTGGAGATTGCTTTTAGTTTTCACCCAACTTTTACTGCAATTCTCCCTACTTACAAAACGTTTTAATAGCTTATACTTAGATTTTGTAAGAAAAGCAGTCGAAAACTTTGTACAATGAATGAAGTTAAAAATGCAAGACAACGTGTCTATAAGTACAAATAAAAGGATTAAAAAGAGTTAGACAACTCTGGCAAATAGCTATTTCGGGGCTATTATAAATGAAGCCCCATCATCAGTGCAAAAAGATGATAGTTCACTGACACCAGTCAAGTGAACCAGGAATGCAAGAAACGTGAGGGTAAATAAACAGAACAGGCAGAGTAGGAACGCAGAAACTATTACGTCATGGGTTAAACACGACAACTGCGCAACAAAGATTACGTCACAGACGAAAAAGTTTTCAAATAAGAGATTTCCAAATGTTAGGGAAAGGAGGGGTGCTAGAAAGATCATTGACAACTAAATCAGAATTTTTCCAGATATAATAGGATTCCCAAAAATCTAAATCAAAAATCGAAGAACAACTATGGATAATTTTTGCAGAGGAAAAATCAAAAATATGGCCACATGACCAACAATGTTGGGCAATGGAAGAGCGTTTGAAATCTTGTTTTTTAACACAATTTTCATGTTCTTTAACACGGAATTTTAGAGCGCGCCGTGTCTGTCCTATATAAGTTAATTTACATTGGCATGAAATATTATAAATACCCCATCTATCAAGACCCTGAACTGGATGTTTGAGTTGCGAAAATTGTAATTTGTTTACTGGAGAAAAGGCGACAGAAAAATTGAACTTTTTTAAAGTTCTGGCAATCTGAAAGCTGATTCTGGGAGCAGAAATTATCTTCCGCCACATAAATTATCTGCTCATCCCCCCAAACAAAAATTAGCGGTTTTTAGAACTTTTGTTTCCCGTGCTTTGTCCATTTGTTCCAATTCTAGGTTACTTTCTGCTGAGCTTAATTACTTGAAAAGCATTGCTATGGACCGGGGGTTTACAGTCAGAGTCATAGATAACATTTATAAGAAATTAATCAAACCTACCGGTCGAAATCAAACGCCTAATTGTGAGAACTATTCCAACACCGTTGTTTTACCATATTTTCCCAGAATCAGCTTTCAGATTGCCAGAATTTTAAAAAAGTTCAATTTTTCTGTCGCCTTTTCTCCAGTGAACAAATTACAATTTTCGCAACTCAAACATCCAGTTCAGGGTCTTGATAGATGGGGTATTTATAATATTTCATGCCAATGTAAATTAACTTATATAGGACAGACACGACGCGCTCTAATATTCCGTGTTAAAGAACATGAAAATTGTGTTAAAAAACAAGATTTCAAACGCTCTTCCATTGCCCAACATTGTTGGTCATGTGGCCATATTTTTGATTTTTCCTCTGCAAAAATTATCCATAGTTGTTCTTCGATTTTTGATTTAGATTTTTGGGAATCCTATTATATCTGGAAAAATTCTGATTTAGTTGTCAATGATCTTTCTAGCACCCCTCCTTTCCCTAACATTTGAAAATCTCTTATTTGAAAACTTTTTCGTCTGTTGTGACGTAATCTTTGTTGCGCAGTTGTCGTGTTTAACCCATGACGTAATAGTTTCTGCGTACCTACTCTGCCTGTTCTGTTTATTTACCCTCACGTTTCTTGCATTCCTGGTTCACTTGACTGGTGTCAGTGAACTATCATCCTTTTGCACTGATGATGGGGCTTCATTTATAATAGCCCCGAAATAGCTATTTGACAGAGTTTTCTAACTCTTTTTAATCCTTTTATTTGTACTTATAGACACGTTGTCTTGCATTTTTAGCTTTATACTTAGATTGTGTGTGTTTTTTT
>JAXGGA010006678.1:0-68123 GCA_038373865.1 Uloborus plumipes
TCAAGTATTTGATACAATCGAATTTGGTCATGAAAACTCAAGATTTTCAGCAAAAAAAGGTAAAAAACAGGGAAACTGACAGTTCAATTTAATTCAATTTCAATTTATTACAATCAAGGCAATAGGCAAATTATATACAGCAAACAGACACTACAAAAGACAAATATCATATATATAGAATACAATTACAAAAAAAGAACAAAGGTCATAATATATACATAATAAATACCCTGATTGAGTAGATGGGAGTAAAGGCTGTAATAACAGCCTGACTAGTTCCCACCACTCAAAAAAGGATCACAAACATGGCAAATTTACAAGAAAAGAAGTACTCTACTGAACATTAATAAAAATACATGTACAAAGTTAAAGAAAAAAAATTAAATTCAAAACATAAATCAAGTAACATTGAAAAACGAAATTGAGTACCCCCAAAATATTTGTGAGTTTGCTGGACACCCCCCACCGTCTGTAAACAGAAAAAAAAAACAATTTTACAAACAATTAGGGTGTACAGACCAGAGATCTGCACCCACTGAAAGCTGCTTGCCCCCAAGCACTTTGTCCCCCCCCCCTTTTCAATGATATGGCATTGAAACAAAAATGCTCATTGTTCAATTCCTTTCCCTTATTCATGCATTGAAAAAAAAAAATCTTCCTATGGTATATTTTGCATCTTACGTATTTTCTCTGAACATGCAAAATCGCGTTCGGAAGTCACTTCTTTTAATAACTACACTTGCTTAAAAAAGATTCCTCTAATTCCCAAACAAAAGTGCAAAACATATTCCTAAACCAGTATAGGCCATCTACATTCTTTTATGATGAAACTTCAGCTTCTTTCTCTCTACTTTGGAGAAAAAAGAATAAAACATTAAATTTTATACTGAAAGTATCAACCCAAATTTAATACTTTTACAATGATATATGGAGAAAATTTTACACCTATTTTAAGTATACATTCAGTGTTAGGTTTGATGATTTTCAGGATCATAAAAAAATTATGAGCTTTAAATTCTTTGTCTATTTCTCTGCAAGACACTACTTGTTACCCTTCTGAAATCCAAATCAGAATTACTGAACTTTTGCATTGGTAATCAAATATAAGAGCATACTTCAACAGAAAGTCATCCACATTGTATAGAAATTTGGAAATTGGAACCGTCTGATGCTCTTGTAGATTTGGTTCAAAATACGCTTCTAAACAAATATTTTTTGCCATGAATTCAGAAAATCCAAATACCGTTGAATATTAATTGATAGCACTTAAAACACTTAATCTTCTTAGGATTCTCAAGAACTAATAATAAAATTAAAGACTTGCTAAAAAAGATACAGACTCATAAACCACATTAAGTACAGACTGTTTAATTTTTAGAATAGAATGTTTGATGTTATTTGTTTCTTTTTTAAGTATTATCCAACTGACAGAACTTATAAAAGTGTTTATTAACGATAACTTTTAAGTGCAGACTTGTTTTATCTTTATTATCATTTAGATTTTAATTGCTCAGATTTACTAGAAAAAATGTTTCATTTGAGTAAGAATTACGTAGTCAGCCAACCAAAAATCTATTTTTAACTTTTTAAAAATTTTCAGTTTGTTAGAAAAATACAATGTGGCACGCTGAGCTTTTTCTCTCCAGATAGTGGCACTCTGGGGACCAACCTAAAAAGGTTGGCCACCCCTGGTTTTAACATTGCTGAAAATCTAATACAGTAGTCTTTTACTCAAGAAAAGGTTGTTTTGATCACCCCCCCCCCCACCAAGAAAATTCTGGCTGTGTTAGTGCTTTAGGTGTGTAAATCCGATCATGTTTGCGTATCGTCCTCTTAATAGTACCGAAATGTGATCGTTGGGAACGAATGTATGTCCTTGAAAAGTTATGCTCGTTCTAGCGTTGGGTGCATAAACAGCGTCAGTCACTGGACTTACGTTGTTTCTGCGCTCAACATTCAGAAGGGAGGTCCCATAACTTCGGAACTACTAGCCTGATTGACACGATTTTTGCTGTCAACACGTATCATGTCTTCCAGAACTTTTTTCTATGAAAAACAAATTTTTGAATTTTTTTGACTGAAGTGGTTTTTGCTCTCACCGATTCAGTTGTATCACTTCTTATCTTGTTAATTTATGACTTATTTGAACGGTGTAGTTCATTGCTCTTTCACAATCAAGATCATTTTAAGTGAGGCAGAAAAAAGGGACAAGGCATCATATGAAAACCTTCCAAGCAAAAAATATTTATTTCAAATTTCTTTTTTGAATTTTTTTGACTAGAATTCAATTGGTCAGTTTTTTTTTTTTTACATTATTCATTATTTACGTGCATGGGGTGGTTGAAAGGAATATAATCAAAGTAAAAACTCTTGGATAAACCCATTAGTGTAACATGTATTATGTAATAGAAAAAAGGTAAAACAACAAAAATTTAATTGTAATTCTATGATTAAGCACAGCTCTTTACGTACCCATTATCATTTTTTCGTGCAGTATAAGGTAGATAAATTATTTAGTTAAATTTTTTAAGTTTTAATGACTTAACTTATATGCAATTTGAAGCTCTTAAATGAATTTAACGAAATAACTTAAACCAAAAACCTATCTCTTCCAAAACATCCAAGAACTCCTTGAAGATTTGATTACTGATCGGAAGTCTTTGCTTTTGCCAGCATGATCATTATAAAGCAGTTTATATTGAGAGTTTATTGTTGTGAAACTTATTTGCGCCACCATGCCCCATCAAAAGCTAAATGTCAATGCAATTCTTTGGGCCCATAAGCAGGAATCACGAGATAAATACTGAATCTGGAAACCATTAAACAATTCATTTCCATTAAACAATCGGCTATGGGTTGAAAAAAAAAGAAAATCTCGAGAGAAAGTTAAGAATATTTAACATAAGTTTTTTTTTACCCTACAAAAGTGTTAATCTTTGTACTTTTTATTAAAACTGTTTTATATGCTTACTTAGTGGCTTTGTTTGGTTTTGTATGTTTACTTAGTTTCTTTAAAATTCAATTTTGCACTTCAAAAATAACAGCACTGTTATGTTCCTAGAAATTGAGATTATGACTAATACATCCTCCCATAAGGGTCATTCCATTTTAAATCAACAAATGGGGTGCGCATCACCATTTTTGATTTAGATGAAAATTTGCATGTGTATTCCTTTTACTTCCCAGAGCTCAAAACAGTGTTCATTTTATTTTTAAAAAATTTACCCTTTGATATATAGGCCATTTTTGTTGTTGGCAACAGCGAAAATTGGGCGTTTTGATGCTTTGTTTGATGAACTATAACTTTTTTTCTATCAAAGATTTTGAGCTCAAATATAGCTCATTGGAAAGCTAAGAAAAAGATCTTTTTATATATGCTATCAGTAAATTTCAGATTTTAAAAAAATATTTATTTTTTTCAAGGTCAAAGTTCACGACGAAAATAACATTTTTTACTACTTTGGAGCATTAAAAAACCCATGAAGGGTTCAAAGTAACAAGCCGATTTTTTCATCATATATTCATAGTCATGGTTACTTACTGTATAAAAAAAATTGGCTTGTTACTCCAACCCCTTTATGAGATATGCCCCACCAAAGTTGTAAATTTTTTAAAAAATCCAATTTTCAACGCTAAAAAAATGCATGTGGGGGGCAAGATAAAAAATTTTTTATATGTGGTATGTTAAGTACTTTTAACCAGCTTTCTAATGAAACAAAAGTTGCTTTGTTATTCAAAGGCATTTGGCAGATATAAGGGACTGAACTTTCAAAAAATTGCACAAAAACAACACGATTATTTTCATTTTTTTAAATCTTTTTTTATTTAAATGTAATTATATACCTTATTCTTTGCCTTGAATGCTAAAAAAAGACTAAGAGCAATGAAGAAACATATTTAAAGTTTAATATGATAATTTAATACTTTTAACATCTGGGAATATAGAATACCACTAAACTTGTCTGATTTTTAAACATCTGATTGCTACCTATAACAGGACTGAGAATTTCTCAACTTGCCCAGGTTTGTTCAAACCATGTGGTTTTCCTTGTTCTGGCTTGATCTCACATGTGTATCTTAGTTGTCTTTCAAATTCTGAAAGAAGTAGGTTGTTGAGCTAGTGTTTCTGCTGTAAAATCTTGTGAAGCTGATGTGATTTCTTTTCATTTCAAGTTCATTCATATTCACAGAATGTTTTGTTAAAGGTAAAAGAAGAAATTCTTTAGAATCCTTAAATATAAATTTAAATTTGTCTTTCGGGTCATTCCATGTGAAATCAACAAGCCTCAAAACTTGACCATCACCAATTTCAAAAAAAAATTATAGGGTTGATTACGTCTATGAAGTGATACAAAAAACTGATTTTAAAATTTTTTTGCAGCTGTTAGTTTTTTGTGTGAGACCGCTTAAAAAACTCGAAAAATGGCAAAAAGTGAAATTTTGGTACATACAAAGACTCAAGTTTCTCAGCTTCTATTGCAGCTAAAGTCTTTTGTTATATGTCATTTTAAAGCTCTTTAAACAGGCTTTCATATGATATGTAACTTGACAAGATTTCGCGATGTTAATATTTCAAGGTCACCGATAGCATAATTTGACCTTGAATATCTCAAAAAGTGCATTTCTTAAAAATCTGAAAAAAATATATATATTACTTCATAATGTGGTGTATATGTGGTAAAATTTTCAGAATGGGACAGCAATGGGATCTGGACGAAAAATGACATAGACTTTTTACCCTCATACCACTTTATTGCAATGTCTATGGCTACTGAAGAGATATAATACAGAAATACTGCAAACTGTGAAATGTTATATACAAGTAACGGTTGGCACATTCCATTTCTTGGTTTGAGAGGTAATAAATCATTCCTGTTGCCTTTCTCCTAAGGTCTACTTTCGAAATAACGGCACTAATAGGCACATTGAAAACATTTTCAAAGTCAGGATAGTAGAAAGAATTTGAGGGTCCATGAGGATGCAACAGCATTTTCAAATTTTGATTTTCTTCATCTGTGTCTAAGACGCGCCCCAGCCTCCAACATCCATTATACCTGCAGGTCAAGAATCCAACCATATTTGAACAATCAAGATCGCATTTGATAGTTGTAGTACGTTCGATCCTTATTGTGTTGGAAATTAAATATACTTTCACTTGCACCTGATTCCTATTCAATGGCATAAAACAATGAAGACTCCGAGTGCCTGGTATTGTACTTGTCGTCATTTTTCTGGATTTCAAAGCCTGTTCTTCCTGTCTATAATGTTCAATTGTGCAATATTGAAAATTAATTCATTTGATATGCTCATTTGCCCAATTAAACAACTGTCGTGTGCCATGATTTGAGTGTCATAAATCCTTTACAGACTGACTAAAGTTGCAAGTCTTTTACCAGTTCCACCCACGCCATCACAGGCACTTATGCCATGGGACTAGGCAAAAAAAAAAAAAAAAAATGCCACTCTGCTTTAATCCCAAAATATAATTCATGATAACTCAGGTTAAGAAAATTCAGTCTATTTTGTACTGTGAGGCAGCTCCATCACTGAAGTAATAGATCAAGCTTGTTTTGGTGGCAAAATGAGACTGATATCTTTCAGATAAGTAAGATAGAGCTAGACTGTTGAGTAGCAAGAAACGAGCGCTGAATGAGTTTAGGAAGTTCTTCAAAAAGAGAATCAATAAATTCTTCTGTGCACTTGACCAATGTCTCAAGACATGTTCTTCTCTTAACTTGCATCCATTGTTTATAGGAGACGCTTTCAACGCAATTCATTTCAAATGCTTCTTCAATCCTGTCCTTGAGTTCTTGAAATCCAGGACAGAAGTGCCTTATAAATTTCACGCAGTCTCATTTTGCCGCCAAAATGAGCTTGATCTATTACTTCAGTGATGGAGCTGCCTCACAGTACAAAATAGACTGAATTTTCTTAACCTGAGTTATCATGAATTATATTTTGGGATTAAAGCAGAGTGGCATTTTTTTTTTTTTTTTTTGCCTAGTCCCATGGCATAAGTGCCTGTGATGGCGTGGGTGGAACTGGTAAAAGACTTGCAACTTTAGTCAGTCTGTAAAGGATTTATGACACTCAAATCATGGCACTACGACAGTTGTTTGATTGGGCAAATGAGCATATCAAATGAATTAATTTTCAATATTGCACAATTGAACATTATAGACAGGAAGTAAACCAAAAGTGGAATGTGCCAACCGTTACTTGTAAATAACATTTCACAGTTTGCAGTATTTCTGTATTATATCTCTTCAGTAGCCATAGACATTGCAATAAAGTGGTAAGAGGGTAAAAAGTCTATGCCATTTTTCGTCCAGATCCCATTGCTGTCCCATTCTTAAAATTTTACCATAAAATTTTACCATTATGAAGTAATATATATATTTTTTTCAGATTTTTAAGAAATGCACTTTTTGAGATATTCAAGGTCAAATTATGCTTTCGGTGACCTTGAAATATTAACATCGCGAAATCTTGTCAAGTTACATATCATATGAAAGCCTGTTTAAAGAGCTTTAAAATAACATATAACAAAAGACTTTAGCTGCAATAGAAGCTGAGAAAATTGAGTCTTTGTATGTACCAAAATTTCACTTTTTGCCATTTTTCGAGTTTTTTAAGCGGTCTCACACAAAAAACTAACAGCTGAAAAAAAATTTTAATATCAGTTTTTTGTATCACTTTATAGACGTAATCAACCCTATAATTTTTTTTGAAATTGGTGATGGTCAAGTTTTGAGGCTTGTTGATTTCACATGGAATTACCCTTTCTACATGTAAACAGTGAATAAATTATGGATAACCCTAAATGCTCCATAGGAGTTTTTGAGAATGATGATTGTAATATTTTAAGTTACTGTAGGCAGTCTACTGTAAATAGTATTTCTGAGTACAGTGATAATGATAAAATTTTACTGCACCTGAGAACTAGGTGTGAAACTATTGAAACTGTTTGTACCTACCATACAAAAAAATTTCTTGCCAAATTTTGCCACCTTTATGGAACTTCTTGCTGGTAGGTACAAACAGTTTCAATAGTTTTACACCTAGTTCTCTGGTGCAGTAAAGTTTTATCATTATCACTGTACTCAGAAATACTATTTACAGTAGACTGCCTACTGTAACTTAATATATTACAATCATTCTCAAAAACTCCTATGGAGCATTTAGGGTTATCCATAACTTATTCACTGTTTACATGTAGAAAGACAAATTTAAATTTATATTTAAGGATTCTAAAGAATTTCGTTTTTTACCTTTAACAAAACATTCTGTGAATATGAATGAACTTGAAATGAAAAGAAATCACATCAGCTTCACAAGATTTTACAGCAGAAACACTAGCTCAACAACCTACTTCTTTCAGAATTTGAAATACAACTAAGATACACATGTGAAAGCAAGCCAGAACAAGGATGACCACATGGTATGAGCAAACCTGGACAAGTTGAAAAATGCTCAGTCCTGTTACTCCACAATAGGTAGCAATCAGATGTTTAAAAATCAGACAAGTTTAGTGGTATTCTATATTCCTAGGTATTAAAAATATTAAATTATCTTATTAAACTTTAAATATGTTTCTTCATTGCTCTTCTTAGTCTTTTTTTAGCGTTTAAAGCAAAGAATAAGGTATATAATTACATTTAAATAAAAAAAAGATTTAAAAAAATGAAAATAATCGTGTTGTTTTTGTGCAATTTTTTGAAAGTTCAGTCCCTTATATCTGCCAAACGCCTTTGAATAACAAAGCAACTTTTGTTTCATTAGAAAGCTGGTAAAAAGTACTTAACATACCACATATAAAAATTTTTTTATCTTGCCCCCCACATGCATTTTTTTAGCGTTGAAAATTGGATTTTTTAAAAAATTTACAACTTTGGGGGGGGGGGGCATATCTCATAAAGGGGGTGGAGTAACAAGCCATTTTTTTTTTATACAGTAAGTAACCATGACTATGAATATATGATGAAAAAATCGGCTTGTTACTTTGAACCCTTCATGGGTTTTTTAATGCTCGAAAGTAGTAAAAAATGTTATTTTCGTCGTGAACTTTGACCTTGAAAAAATAAATATTTTTTTAAAATATGAAATTTATTGATAGCATATATAAAAAGATCTTTTTCTTAGCTTTCCAATGAGCTATATTTGAGCTCAAAATCTTTGATAGAAAAAAAGTTATAGTTCATCAAACAAAGCATCAAAACGCCCTATTTTCGCTGTTGCCAACAACAAAAATGGCCTATATATCAAAGGGTAAATTTTTTAAAAATAAAATGAACACTGTTTTGAGCTCTGGGAAGTAAAAGGAATACACATGCAAATTTTCATCAAAATCAAAAATGGTGATGCAACAACTTTTTTGAAAATTTGTTGATTTAAAATGGAATGACCCATAAAGTATTGCTTAAATGTGTTGATCGTTTGTATTTATTTTTATTCTGTTGTTTTAAACAAAAGGAAAACTTGATTTTTTCAGCAAATATTTTTTTTGGTACTCCCCCCCCCCCCCCATGTTGGACTCGTGTTTGAGCACCCCCAATGATTTTCAAAACTCAGCACCACTGATATGATCACCATTGTTTTAAAGAATTCTACTATTATATTTTCTATTATTGAAAACTTACATGATCGTTATTTTGCTAACCTTGCTCGAAAATTTTTAATTGAATTGCCTCTGAAGTGATTCAAGCAAATATTGTATTCCCTGTTTTCCCTATATCATTGCAACATAGGCAGAGTCACAACTTTTACATTTTATCCTTTAATCAGAACTAACAAGTCTCATGGTCCCAAAAATGATGCTCAACTGTTTGTAAATTCCAGTTAAAACGTTTAATTTTCCCCACTTACCGTATTTTCAGGAATAAGCACCATATCTTAATATATTCTCAAGAAAACAAAAATTTTAATGTGTGAGCCTCACCCAGTGTAAGCGCCGCACCCACTATAAGCTTTGCAACCAACATTAACAGCACAGCAATCAAAAGTACAATTAGTAGTAAAGAAAGCTGAAATTAAATATAAATAAAAGAAATAATTTTAATTAATGTAACTATATGTATAGTTTACTAGATATTAATATAAATCAGCGGTGGCCAACCCGCGGCATGCGTGCCATAGTGTGGCACGGCAGAGCAGTAACAGTGGCACGCGAAGACTTGTTGCAAAAATTTTAAGAGTTAAGGAAATAAAGTCGTTCTCAAAAATATTGCTGAAAACTGAAACCCCTATATTGATGAACAGAATAAGATGACCTGTGTTAGGAAGCTGGCGTATAAATTGCGTGAACTACAATATTGCAAGTACTTATCGTTAGCTTTGGACGTTTAACGAAGGGTGTGACTTTACAAACAATAATATGTAAAATAAAGCTTATTTGTGCGTTACACGAATGGAACTTACGATATTGTAGAATAAATTTTTGATTTGCGATAAATAGTGTCACATACAAGTGGGGAATTTTTTTAAAGAAGTTAGCTGTGTAACTAAAATTAGTAAACCAAGTGGAGAGAAGTTGGTACTGGTTGCAAAAATGAAGCGCCTTAAATTCTTATTGTTACATTGCTTGAAATTTGGAAAGAGAGCACTTTATAAGTGTCAATGTATTATCCATGAACTTAGAGAAGCTTTTTGTGCAAAAGGGCACTGTATTAACGAAATACGAGCTAGAGCTCTAAATTCAGAATATTTCGTGAGCTTTCCAGAGAGAGGAAAAAGGATGGCAAGTTACTCTTTCATTTAAACGTGAGATAGCTATATCTAAATGAAACATACTCATGAGATTTTAGAGCTTGAGGGAGGGTGTTTTAAAATATCCGGGAAGAAAAGGCTTGCTTTTTAGGAATGAAAATTAGCTATTGAATTTAGCTACCGTAATTTCCGGAAGACGCGCAGCGGTGCTTATGAGTTTAAAAGTTAAATTTTTTGAACTGTGACTTTTCCGCCGATGAGGCGATTCTGATCAACTTTTTTTTTTTTCACACCGTGATAAATGTCCTTCTTTTTCGATATTTCGTTTCATGCAGTTTTTCCTTCCTTTGTTGTGAGACTATAAAGGTAGGTTTATTTTTTGTTCAAAACGTATTTAAAATGCTTTTTTATTGTGATAAGTCATGATGTGTCAGCAATTATAGCGGCGGCGATTACGGCGATGCGGTGCTTCTGAGTATTTTTTTTCTCTCCGGATCACTTTTTGGGGGGTGCGGCGCTTCCGCCGATGCGGCGTTTCTTCCGGAAGTTATGGTAATTCACCATTTATTAACTGATTCTTTAATTATTTAGAGATTGCGAGGAAGAACTATTTCCTAAAACAGTATGGATCATGGTTATTTAGGTTCCTTTAAATATAGAAAATATTCAGTTTCTTCCTCTTGGCTTTGGAGAAAAAAGATTAACACATTTCACATTAATACTGGAAGTAGCTGTTCTAAGTCAATAATGCCCCCAATAATGATGACCTTCAAGATGATAAAAAATTACTGATCTTTTAAAATTCTTTGTCAACTTCTCTGCAAGACGTGACTTATTACCCACCTGAATTCCAATTTGAAATTACTTCGAAAATCTTATAACATCGGAAATCAAATATAAGAGCTAACGTCAACTGCAAATCTTCCGCTTCTTTATATATACTGTCGTCCCCGCTTAATCGGGTAACGGATAAACAAATACACTGCTTACACGAATAAAATGTATTGGAATCGATGCCATAGACGTAATGTTAAAGATCCCCGAATACCCCTTAATCGAACACCCTGTTTAATCGAATAATATTTCTTGGAACCGACAGTATTCATTTAAGCGGGGCCTACATTATATTGAATTTTGAAAATTTGTACCAATGAAAATTTGGCAAATTTACATGATTTAGCTGTTCTGTCTTCAGGGGCGCCCCGAGCTTAAATTTTTGGGAGGGGTAAAATTCTCAATTTGCCGAATGGAACTCCAAAATGTGCCGAATGAAAAAATATGAGTATGTACACAAACCTTATGCCATTACTTTGTGAGAAAAGACGATGGGTATCACTTAAAAAAAGAAAAAAAAAAAAAAAAAACAAGAACTTGTATAAATATCAACGGAATTGTATGCTGAATCGTCAAAGCGATTGGTTGGATTTCTTTGTACAGATTAAAACATATTGACCCTAAGACAGAAAATAAAATATTGCATATATGATGCGTGTTTACAAATTAAAGCATGCTGGTCATTTGACAGGTTGGTGAAACAACTGAATTAAGTTTATACATGCAAAATATTTCTACACATATATACACACATAGTCATAGCTGTTCATCAATTGTGACTTTACAATCTGAAAATGTTGGCAAAAAATACAAAAAAGAGCTAAGCACTTATAAAAACTTAGTTCCAGAATTTTTGCTAGAAATATTATACATGAGCTAAAGTTTGACTTTTACACGCCTAGCTTTCAGTGATGACCACGTTTTTATTATTTCCTTAGTGTTCAGTTTTTCTGCTATGTCTTTTTCACAGGAAATAAACATTAAACTGTTTTATCTGTCGTCTTCCATAGTTGATCGAAGGACATTTTTTAAAAGTTTCAATTTGCTGAAAGACCGTTCGTCTTTGGCAGTTGTCACCGGAACTGTTATTGCCAGACGGCATAGTTTATTTGCTAAACCTAGCGAGCTTTTATATTCTTCTGATGTTTTGAAGACATCATTCAAGCAGACACTTTCTTTGCTTAAATCGCAAAGGATTTCTAACTCCGCTTGTAGGGCATGTGCGTCTGGCTTTAATCTTGGAAATAGCTGATTAAAGCTAATTAAATTCTAAGAAAAAAAGCATAATGTCTGAAAAATAATTTAAACAAAGATTAAAATTAATTTATGGCTAAAATTTTTACACATTTTTTTTCCAAAGGCATGACGACCTTTAACGAAGATATTAATTTGTTTCTAATTATTGAGGTCGGTGGCGGATTTACCAAGTCACACATGTCGCAACTGTGACATTAGAGCCCGGAAAGGAATTTAAACTGCACATGAAAAAATGTTCACGTTAAACAAGGGGCTCCCAAAATGTATTGCGACAGGCTCTCAAGTGTGGGAGTCCTATGGCCATTGATTTAAATCAGTGAGTAAAAAAATGCATTGAAACAAATTAAAAAAGGAAGAAAAAAAGATCAATTTAAAACTAATCGTTAATGGCGATAATTCGCTGCTTCAAGCAGTCTTTATTTTCTTTCTTGCAGCATCAAATGGATTTTTTGGAGCTCCAGCAAGTTTCACGGAGATATGTGTTCCACCGTGACAAAGTTCCTCATGTTTTTGTTTATAATCGTCATTAAAAGTACTTCCACAAATTAAACACTCAACTTTATATCGTTTACAAATTCTCTTCATTGCAAGCAAAATCAATAATTTAAGTAAAACAGATAGATGTATTTCAGTACTATAATTAAAACGGAAAACAATATTGAACTAGTTCGATGGTCGATTCTTTTATTAGTGAAGAAAGTCAAGAAATGGAACTAAACAAATGAAGCTAAGCAGATAATATTTTTCAAAACGAGAAATGAGAAAATCTGCCAGTAAAGCAAAAAAAAAAATGAAGTCATCGCACATCATATTAGAGTTATTTGCGTTCAAAGTGCAACATTTATGCATTGCAGCATTTTCACTATATATTATCCGTCTTGTCTGGGGTCATGCTACACACACTATGGAATCCACCGAAAGGCGCCAAGGAAAGAAACGGTTTGGTTTATGTTAAATAACGTCAATAAAAGAATGAGATACACTTTTATTAATCGGATCTTCTCATTTTCAAAAATAACAAATGTATTACAAAAAAAAAAAAGAAAGAAAGATTGCAGCCTCACGCATACTATATCTATATTGCAAAAAAATATTTCAATACCATTCCTGAATGTGCCGAATCGTTGTCCGAATTTGCCGAATGAGGAAGATGTTTGGGAGGTCCCAGTGACATCCCTGGACCTCCCTTCGGGGCGCTCCTGCCTGTCTTGTTGTAGGTTTGGTTCAAAATATTTTTGTAAATAAATATTTTCTATTATGAACGTATAAAAACCAAAATACCATTGAATATCAATTGATAGCTCTTAAAACACGTTTGCTATAATAGAGTTGGTTAAAAAATATTTGTTCAAGAACTAATCATAAAATTAATGACTGGGTAAAAAAGCTACAGAATCATAATCCACATTAAGTACTGACGGTTTCATGTTATTTGAAGGGTCAGGGGGAAAAACCACGGTAGTCACATTTAATTCATTTTGAGAAAAATGAAATTTAAACTTTACGAACTCATAAACTTCCCCAGTATACTTGTTCTAAAATGACAATAATACATGGACTACAGTGTTTTTTCACGAATATTGCATATGGGTCATTCCATGAAAATGTCAACCGCAGCCGAAGAAAAAAAAAATACAGAAGTGAAAAAAGTATCAAAAAATAAATGAATAAATACATAAATAAAAATCACACAACATAAGAAGTTTAAAAATTGAAAAATTATTGTAATTATCACTGAGATTAACCATAATAAATAGTTTGTAGTGTGTCAATACTGCTTATTATTCGATGGTTACATTAGTCACGTTACGTTAGTCACACTCCATCTTGAGTAAAAGTGACACTTAAGACTAAAAAAAAATTAAGATTAAATAAATGTGTTTTATGTTTTTAAAAGCCAACTTTACACAGTTTTCAAATATATCATTCAATTTTTAACACTTGCTTAACTTTGAGAAATTTTTGCCTCACAACATGAGCATTAATTTTCAGGGTTGCAAAAATGTTACGTTAGTCACACTGCTATTTTGGTTGAAAAAGTATCTACTGTCAGTAATTTTGTTTTAAATTCTTAGCAGAAATGATACATAGATACCATGTACATTGTAAATCCACCAGCATAACTAAAAAATTTTTTTATCCTTTAAGTTACAAGTAAACACAGTTACAAAATCAGCTCTGAATGTTACGTTAGTCACTGTGGAATGACCCATATACTAAACGAAATTACACTTATTTTTCTAACAGGTGGTAGCATCAGTTTAAATTCAACAAAAAGTGGACTACCGTGGTTTTTCCCCCTGACCCTTCATTTGCTTATAATTTAAGCATAATGCAACCGACTGAACCTATAAAAGTGTTTACTAACGGTAACTCTGAAATTCGGATTATTTTTACTATCATTTTAATTTCCTTTACTCAAACTAACGTGAAAAAAAAAAAAAAAAAAAAAAAAAAAAAAACACTTTTTAAATTAAAATTACAAAGTCAGCCTAAAAATAATCTTTTTTGATTCGAAATGTTTTTCAGCTTGTTAGAAAATTGAAAGTGGCACGCTAAGCTTTTTTTCCCCAGATAGTGGCACTCTTCCCAAAAAGGTTGGCCACCCCTGATATAAATAGTCAATTCTAAACCAGGCCCGTCATTTAGGGGGGTGGGGGGAGGGTCAATTGCCCCCCCCCTGACTTTGAGAAATCAATGTATTTACCTATAAGTGAGCGTGGCTTTTCATGTTTTCCTATGAAATTGCATTGTGTTTGGACCCTTTGCCCCACCCTGGAAAAACTTGAAATGACATCCCTGTTCTAAATTCTCTTGCAACAGGACAACTCCCAATGGTCTCTGACTTTGTTATGATCTCCAACTTAAAAGCAGCAGTGTAACTTCGTAAACATTTAGGTGCCATTTCAAAAGCAACTCAGTGAAAAATATTCTTAAAAATAGATAAGCAAAAGAATGCACGAACAACAGCAAAAGATGTGACGACATGAGTGATTAAAATTAGAGCAAGGAGACGAAGAAACAGTTTCACTCCTCGGGGGTGAAACATGAAGCAATCACTGACTCACCTCCGTACCCCTTCTTTCTTTACTTGTCTTGTCGCCTAAGGACTTTGCAAGATGAAAGAAAATGATGTCAGGCCATCTATTGGCGGCATTTTCAACTTTTCTTTTTATAACTTGAAATTTTTTGGGGACAAAAAAAAAAAAAAAAAACACTGTAGGCCGCACTAGGGTGGTTCAAAAAAAATTTTTTTTTGCTACGAACCAAGGCGCACCTTACTTTTTTTACATTTATGTATGAGATCACTCCCCTAAAATTTCAGCTCCCTACTCTTAATGGAAGATGGTGCTCAAACATTCATCATTTTTACGCTTTTTCGTAATTTTTCAGAATTTCTAAGTTTTTCAGACCAAAGAGACCATTTTCTTGAAAGAGATTTTTTTTTTAATTATTCTCATTTTCCAAAGCATAAATATTAGTTCAAACAATTGAAAAGTTTCTTAGTTGTTTGAATCGATATAGCAATACCATTGATACAATCGATTATTTAGTAGATCGCAGCATACAATGTAGATTGCAGTACTATTAGTCTACATGTTGTGCTATGATTTTCAAAACTTACGCTTGCCAAAATAGTTATGGAAGAGCTGTGAAAAATGTTTTCTATGTTTTTAAAGTAGTAGGATTCAGAGAAAAAAATTGCAAGATTTAAAGGGGCTAACAGTATCACAAGAAGAATGAATTAAATTATAAAAACTATAAGCACAAAATAAACTATTGTAGCTAGTCTGGCATAGCACTAATCTGAAGTTTAGGCAAAGATATTTACTTCATGCTTACTTTGGCCATCATATTCCTCACAAGTTCTATTCTTTTTGATAACTTTAAAGCGAAAAAATGTTTGGCAAAGAATTAAACAAACAAAAATAAATAAATAAAAAGAATGTTGCACATCGAACTTAAAAAATACTTTAACAAGTTTGAAACTTCAACTGTAAGCTTTTTATAAATCTATGATCACTCTTGCTGATTATAAAGAGATAATGAGTTATTATTAGTCAATTAGGGAGCCTATCTGAGAAAATCCAGTCTCTTATGTGCCTCAAAATACTTATGTTCCCATATAAGAAAGAGATTTTTCATTTCATCATGAGAGAAAAAACCTAGGTACAACACTTTCTACAGTTTAAGCGCCTTTTTGTACAGTAAAACAAATATATTGAACATTAATAGATGCTCTATTTGCTATTAAAACTTCTGGGAATATCTGAACTTGGGAAAATCCTTATAAGATATGAACGACCTGGAAATTGAAATAACAACTAGGACAGTTTTATTAAAGTACTTGTGATACCTTTCTGATGAATTAATTAGTTTGACTTAGTTTTTCGTGTCAAATTCTAGTTGAAAGAAAAGCAAGTTATTACAAGAATAAAGAAGTGAAATATAACAAATGTAGTACAGAACAATTGGATTTTTTCAAACATGAATATTAGGAATTATTTTCTGACATTCTTCGTCTTACGCCCCAACGAATGCAAATATAATATCAATCACAGAATTAAAAGAAATTAGCAAAAGTTAATAAATTTTAACTATTAAAAATGCATTCTGTTTGTCTATGGAGTTTAGTGGGAAAAAAAGAAAATGTATTAATAAAAAAAATGTATTATGAAATTTTAAGCTTTTGAACATAATATTGTTTATTTGTTTTCACGGATTTGACAAATTTTATAGTTGCGAAAACGCAACACTAGCAGGGAATGGGTTAGAGTATTTATGACACCTTTCTGGTGAATTAATTAGTTTGATTTAGTTTTTCGTATCAACTTCCAGTTGAAAGAAAAGCTATTACAAGAATAAAGATGTGAAATATAACAAGTGTAGTACAGAACAATTGGATTTTTTTCATACATGAATATTAGGGATTATTTTCTAACATTCTTCGTCCTACGCCCCAAAGAATGCAAATATAATATCAATCACAGAATTAAAAGAAAAAAAATTAAAATAAATAAATAATGGTGAATAACATTGCTGAAGAAAATGTTCAAATAATCAAGAATTGTGTTGCACCAAAAAACAAGTGTATAAATTTAAAGCTGGAAAAAATGAGTTGTTGATGATACGTTAAATATTTTACGGAGGGGAGGGAAGGGGAAAGTACCCCCATGAGTCTCCTAACTTGCGAAAAGTGTTTATTATTTTGAACTTTTCACCTCTCTAGCCCTATAGAAGAATGTTAATGGAAAATATAATGCTTCCTTCCCCTCCAAATAATATTTATGAAATTGTCGAAATCTGGTGAAAATAGGAGGAGGGGGGGGGGGGGGCGCTATTTTCGAAAAGTTGGAGGCAATGGGGGAAAAGAGTGGCCATATTAGGATTAAGGGGATCATTGAACATAAGAATCAGCAGGAATGATAGCAAAACACCCGGAATTTTTTTTTTTGCTGCTTAACCGAAAAACCCTTGAAATTGACAAAAACTGGAGAACTATTTGAGCTTTGAGCACCGTCTTTTTATTTAAGTAGGAGGTTGAAAATTTGGCACTATATTAGGGTGGATAAAGGTAAAAAAATGAGCCACCGCCGTGACCTCTAGGACAAATTTTTTTTTTTACCATAGGTTTGTGAACCACCCTAGGCCGCACCCGTTATATGCGCCGCACTTGCATTTTTGAACTTTCTTTTCTTGTATGCACTGCATCGCTTATTCCCGAAAATACAGTATATCAATTTACTATAAACAAAACTGATTGTTCAGGCACTTTATTTATATGTACCGTACTTTCTGGGAGATAAGGTGATATGGCACACTTCATAAAATTCAGGAAATTTTTTTGAAAAGCAGATAAGCCTTGAAACAGAACGTACACAGTAAGCCAGTCAAAATTGTGATATTTTTTCTTTTTTGAATATATCTGTTCCTGTGAGATAAAAACATCATATTCTCTTTTAATTGTGTTTAATATGTCCTAGTAAAAATATTAGTCCTTTTGCTAAAATTTCCTACTTAGCCAACTTTTTTTGCAAAAATATCTACCTACTTTTCCAACTTTTTGTTTGCAAAAATTCACTATAACTCCAGTTATTGATAAATAAGCGAATTACAGATATTAAAGATTCCTCTATATTAAAGGGGACTTTTAAGCAGCTTGCCACTTAAGTTACACATTCAAAATTAGAAGTAATTAATGACATATTATTCACACTGAAAACTGTGTACTTATAAAGCAATTTGTGATTGCTTCCACCTGTATAAATATTTATGCGAAGTATATCATAAAGTATTCTATTGATCAATATTATAAATAGTATAATCAATACATAAATGTGTAAGTGAGATTTAGCTTATGCTAATTTAATTTAAATAACTTTGCAATCACAGGTGGAAACAGAACCTTCTGTGAGGAACTTTTCACCTATAAGTTCTGCCAATGGTAAGTTTTTTTCTCTTTTTTCTTTTTCTGTGTTTAAGCCGTTGGCTAATTAGTTGGTATTTTTGAGTATGTATTTTTATCAATTCAATTTCTGCAGATTTTAATGGCCTTTATTTTATTATTTCTAATATCAACTGTCATATTGCCCTTCAGGTCTAAGACATGTAGCCCAGGGAATACTATACATAAGGACTAAGTTTTTTAGGAATTCTATCTGCTAAAGAACTGGGGGAAGGGAGCATTATTGAATGATTGTAGAACTTTGTAAGTTTTACTTTCCAGTTAAAGACAGCCACAGTTTTATCGGATTCGGCGGATATGTGCAGTTCTAATGGGTTTTCTCTGTAAAAATAGGGGGAGCTAGGTACAGTGTCGAATATTGGCACATCATTGAATAGGGGAGGGGGGGGATAGAACACACTTTTGCTACTCGTTATACACTTAGAACACACATTGCTACAAGCTCAATTTTAAAATCATAAATGTATAAATGTTCAGATAAACCTTTTTGTGAATGAAAATAATTTAAAAACATAACTAATATCTCTCTCCTCAGAAAGACGGCAAGTTTAAGGACACTTTTATGCTAGTAATATAAATTTAGTTTTAAATGAAATATTCACACAGAAATAGGGACTTAAATTTCTACCAGAAAATTTCCAAATTGTAACTTAATAAAAACAATTATAGACAATTTTTGGTGACTTTAGAGGTCGGAAATGTTTTGAAATTGAAATCTTAAAAGCAAATTATAGGCTATCTTTAGTTACATTAGAGGGAGGGGGGTGGAAACATCATTCCTCGTAGTTTTTCAAAAATGTCGCTTTAAAAATGCACTTTTAGACGATCTTGATGATGTCAAGCACAAGGTAGTTTCTGGGGTCCTCAGCTGGAAATTTTTCGAAAATGGTTGTTTAAAAATCCAATTGTGTAGGCTATCTTAGGTATAGAAAGGGAATAGATAGGGTTGAAGTAATCTTTCTGATTATTTTCCAAAATTGCAGCTTTAAAAGTGCAGTTTCATACAATCTTAGGCGAAATGTGATGTTAGGGAAAGAGAAGGTTCAGGTCTCTCACCCGGAATTTCTTGGAGGTAGAAGTCCTAAATAAGCTACTAAAGGTCTTTGGTGATGCAGAGGAAAAGATGGAGTTTCAAGATATCGGAAATTTTCGAAATTGTAGCTCTAAAAACAGAAGTTTCACTAATCTTTGCTTCTTTGGTGATATTAGTGGGAGAGTTTCCAGGGGTCAATCCAGGATATTTGACCAAGGTCCTGTTTTTGGAATTTTGTGAAAATAGTTCAGAATTTTGTGAAAACTAATTCCTAATTTTGTGAAAAGTAGTTACAGCAAAAAATATTCCCAATCGTTCCGTAAACTTGAATTTCTGTGAAGAGTCAGTTTTGAGTGTGGGATTTTTGTGAAAGGTCTATTTTTGAGTGACTGAATTTTGTGAAGAATTCTTTTTTGAGTTTCTGAATTTTGTGAATTGTCCTTTTTTGAGTGACTGAATTTTGTGTAGGGTCCTTTTTTGAGTGCCTGGATTTTGTGAAAGGTCCTTTAACGGACCTAAATTCTCTCGAGATTGACCCCTGGTTTCAATGGTCGTCGCCAGAGAATTTAGCTATTGAAATCCACGAATACCTTCAGAAATTGAAGTCTTTAAGATGCGATTGTAGGTAATACAGACAAATCTGAACATCTGGAATTTCACGAGACAGAAGGAAAACTTATGATACAGAGGTTTGAAGATACAGAGGTTGTGATAAAATTTACAAAAATAAGCAATTGGAACAAGTCAAATACTTAATAGTTTGTTTTATATTGTGATATTGTTGAATATTTTAACCATACAACATGTTGTGAGTCCATATTTTATTAATTGGGATGACTGTATCGATAGCAAGTACCTTTAAGTTAGAATTTGAATGATTGTGCAAAAGATGATTTTTGTCTCCAAGTTATACCATTCATAAAGGTGGCTGGAGATGAAATTGAAAAATGAGAGTCGCCGAAATTCAAGATATAGAGGTTTTCGAGAAAAATCATTCGAGATAAACATAAGAAAAAACATTAAATTTATGCTGTAAAAGCAGGGAAATTGAAAAATTTCGGCATAGAGATGTTTTTGAGATAGGCATGTTCCAGATAAACAGGTTCAACTGTATGCGTTGACATTAAGGTAAAAAAAGCGACTTAATGACTGTCCCTGATCGATTTTTCGAAAAATAGAGCAAAATAAACCTCCCACTCACCCCTGCTGTTTTTCAAAATTGAAAAATGCAATCATAGGCAAAGTTTGATGATGTCACGGGAAGAGGGATTTTGGGGCTCTCTCCCGGAAACATTTCAAAATGGACATCCTAAATACGAAGCTTTAAATCGATATTCAATGATGTTAGGAAGAGAGGTTCAAAGGCTCTCTGTCCTAAATTTTTCGAAATAGTTCATTATTTCATTTTCAGATTTTATGCGGGAGCATCCACTCACTTAATTTAAAGAGGATTGCCTGCTAAGTGCCTTGTCCAATTATCATTTTAAAAACATAATTTTTGACGATCTTGGCTGATGTTAGTTTAAAGGGGCTTGGGGCCCTTGCCCAAAAATTTTCCGAAATGGAAGTCTTAGCAACATAATTGTTTACCATATTTAGTAACGTTAGGGGGTCGGCAATTTTTAACATTTGAAGCTCTAAGAGTGCTTTTTTGGAAAAAAACACTCTTAGAGTTTCGATATTGTTAGAAATGAAGGCGGATCCAGCTTCTTGTTTTGTGGAGGGAGGAGGACTATCGCATTCATTCTCTGAGTGTTTAGAAATTGAAGTTCCAATCGATTTTTCAAAAAAATAGATCGCAATCTATCCCCCTCCCTTCTATTTCTCCAATTTTTCGTAATTGAACTTCCAAAAAGTCATTGCTAGACAACTTTTGATGATATTTCAGGAACAAGAGTTGAAGGAATGGAAGTTCTCCTGGAAATGTTTAGCCGTCCTAAAAGCAAAATTTTTATGCAATACCCTATGGCGGTCGCGTAGCTAGCAAGGGTGTTACCCGGAGTGATAATTCGTGGTGGCACCCCCCTCTCACCACCATCACCACAAAAAAATCACTTACCGCAAAAAAAAAAAAAAACTTTAAGCAAAAACGAAATACTGTCGTCCCTGCTTAATCGGATAATGGATAAACAAGTACCCTGCTTATAGGAATGAAACATCCTGGAACCGTGTCATAGACGCAATGTTACAGATTCCCGCTTAATCGAATAATTTGTTTCGGAACCGACAGTATTCGTTTAAGCAGGGCCGACAGTATTGACATTAAATGATAAATACATAAAAGCTTTCTACAAAAAATTGGCAGGAGACTGATAATTGTGTTTAAGAAAAACTTTAAGTAGGGGGTCAAGGGGTTTAACCGGGGAAAATTTTGAAATATGTGTAACAATGCTGCTGATTCCTTTTACGGGGCAATTGAGATGATAAAAATATCCAGAAAAAATAGGCAAACATCCCTTACTGACACTGACTTTCGACAAGCACAAATACATTGAAATGCAAAATAATCGTAAAAAATGCATTAAATTCTTTAACAGAAATAGTACACAGAATCAGAAATCTGATGACAAGAGTGTAACATCCTATGTTTTTAGCCAATTCATATAGTTTACTCAAGAAATAAAATTAATTGAATATTTGCAAGGAATTTCAAAATTCCACTTGTTATACGCAAATAAATTAAATTCTCTTTGTTGGAGGAGGGAAGGACTGTACTCTCCTGAGCTCCTAAGTGTCAGGCTTGGGCTAAGCTGTGTCTTTTTAGGTTCAGGAGCATATTAAACTAGGGATGGACCGGATAGTGATTTAGCCGGATACTGGATATCAGATATCCGGTGGCTCATCGCACGCCGGATACCGGATATCCTGCGGATACCGGATATCCTGCGGATATCCGGCATTACAATTACATTGCATGTTCGCTTATTTTTATGTAATGCAGCTTCAAAACAATAAATCAAAGTTGTTTCTCGCATAATTTCTTTAAGAACATGTTAAATACATTTAAATTAATTTTTAAAGCCTCTATTTTATTTGTACAGGAGTAGCGCTACATATGAAATGAAACACTAGCATATTGTGATTTCTTTCTAAATTATGTATTTTTATCAAAATAGACGAAACTTTAAAAGATTGAATTAAATATTTCTGTATATACTCAAAGTTTAAACTTTTAATTATTCTTAGTTTAAATTTTAAAGCTTTTCTGTTTCAATATCATTTCAATAGGTTTCTACGTGAATGATACAGTTATTAAATATTTCACCAATATTTAAAAAAAAAGAAAGAAACAAAGAAAGAAAAAAGGAAAAAAAAACTAAGCTCAGATAAACGTTTTTTTTTTTTTTTTCAAATTGATACATATTTTATTAGAATTTTATGAATTTAAACTTCATTACAAAGTAACACATTTTCTTATTTCTAATTTTGCAATAATATAAAGCAAAATTTTGCTTTGAAATTCTTTTTTTCAATGAATAATATGCATGTAATTTTTCTAATATACAAGTTAAAGAAGAAAATATTAAAACAGGACCAGTGTGTTAAATAATAATAATAATAATAAAGTTATACTCAAATAATCAGTTAAAAATTTTATATAACTCCAAAAAACGAAGGAACATGTTTTCTGAAGATTCAAATCAGCAGTTTAAATATACTTTTAAGATGTATGCTAAAGTTGTTCACTTTTTAAAAAACAAATGAGTAAACTTTACTTAAATAATCAACTTGAAATTTTACTTTAGTTCCAAAAAATTAAGATACACATTCTTAAAAGTGGCAAATTATCATCTTAAATACATTAAGGGTCATGCTAAACATATTCATTTTTTAAAAAACAAATTAATAAACTAATTCTTAAGCGATCACCTCGAAATTCAACTTCATTTTGAAAAAATATACATTCCGAGATGCAAATATTATAGTTATGGGTTATTCCAGCCAAAATGGTACAAATCATGTCTGAAATTGTCGAGTTAAGTTTATCAAATGAAGTAATTTTTGCCAACTAATTATTGTTTTAAAAATTATTCTCTCTTTATTTGTGCATAATAAAGTGTAAATGGCTTGTATATATGAGTCATTCATTAAGGGTTTTGAATAGTTCGACCACTTTGTGTAACAGAGGAGACAAATGAGGTTTGAAAAATATATTTCTAATCGTAAAGAAAAGTTAATTACAGAACAAGTATAAAATGAACTAAGCATCCTAAAACTAATTCTGTCTGCAATTTCAAGAAAAAATATTTTTTGCACTATTAATGCGACTGTAACAGAGTGGACATCCCACAGTGCAAATTAACTATCATCAGCAAAGAATTTTAGGCTTATCTTAGTTACTGATTATATAATTCAATGTATCAAAGTAATCAAAGCAGATACATTACTTGCACTTATTAAAAAAAATATCACATTGAATGCGATTGCTTATTTTATTTCTGAAAGGCTTGTAACAGAGTGGACAGTTTGAAACATAAAAAAAAATCTAGGAACAAAGATAAATAGGTGTTTTCCAAGATTTTTTTGTTTACATACATAAAAATCAGCAGAAAGGGTGTCAGAAGCATTTTTTGTGCTGTGCATTGCAAATGATTTTGTTGTTGCATTTCAGCTTAATCTTAAATTGCATTTTAAGTCCTAGCAATTTGAAGCTGGGGCAGATCATTTTTTCCTTCTTTTGCCAAAGAATTTTTTTTTTTTTTTTTTGGGGGAGGGGGGGTCCTTTATAAATGGCTTATGCCTAAATAAGTATTACTTGGTTACATACAATTAGATGGAGAACAAATAAAAAAATATAATTAATTGGTGGTAAACATTAAAATTAATTCCCAAAATTCTGAAGTATCGGGACTGATTTGTACCATTTTCGCTGAAATGACCGATATATTATCATTATTATTTAAAATTATTCTAAACATGTTCGGGTCATTTCACGTCAAGTGATCCAAAATCTGAGAAAATTTTTACCTTACATTTTTGTATTTCTTTCACATTTGGCTCATCAATTGTACCCCTTGAGGTAATCAAAAGTCTCAATTTTTGGATTTTTATCTCTATTATTTTTTCATTTATGAGACTTTGAACTTTGGAAAAACCCTCGTTTTTCCATGGATAAGGGTACATAAAAGGGATCATAACTCAGCACCAAATATAGATAGAAAGATTTGGTAAATGGCATTTTAAAGTACGTTAGTTGCCGCTTAATCGGATATGCAACATGACTAATTTGATAAAAATTTTCTTTTTCAAAAAATGAAATTTAAATTTCAAATTTAAATTTCTCGAAAAACATGTAATGAATTTTTTTGAAAAAATTCTCAAAAATTCTTGTGTATTTCATCTATGTTTGTACAAATTTTTAGATTGGGATCTCAATGGGATCATATTTTTTTGAATTTTTGAATAAAACTGTATAGGAAAAAAATGATATTTTTTAGATTCTATTTATTTAAATACTAAGTTCTCTTGCTTGTGATGGTCTAAAAAGTAGTAAACAAACATGAATATGTTTAAAGTGAGCTAGCATGAGCTTATAGATTTGTCAGGTTCACCCCCCTCCCCCCTTCCTCCCCCGCACAACCACGCTTTTTTAATTCAAAACTGTTCAAAATGTTTAAAAAAAAAACTCTTTGATGACAAAATGAATAGTAAACTTATTTAAAGTGGGGAAATGGGTTTCCTTATAACTAGACGAAGTATCCCCCTCCCCACCCAAATATACCATTCACACTATACTAATATGACGTCTAACCTGGGGATTGAGTTGAGGATTATTTTCACCCTAGGTATATATATTGTTTTTCAGACGAAGTGTTTCTTTTCGATCCGAACTTCAAAGTGTACTTCCATTCAATATCTGAAATTTAACTTTATGATTCATTTCAACTTCTACTCCAGCACCAATCTTCAATTTTGAAGGGAGGAAATAAATGGGTCGCCCCAATATCATAGCAAACAGCAAAATACCACTGTTTCGCCTTGTTCTCATCGTTTTTTCTATTCTTTTCGCACAAAACTGAAAATAAATCAAAATATCAGATCATATGTCTGTGTCCCCATAAAAATCTTTCCACATTATCTAGTGCGCAGCTGTTATTTAATTTTTTTAATCGTTTGTGTTCTTTTTCATTTTGTTGAAAAGGAAAGTAATGCAGCAAGATATATCTATATATATATATATATTAAACAAACACTGCTTTTTTGAGCACAACCTCACATGTTGTTTAACTTCTTTACAGATTGCTCCTCCCCCCCCCCTTACCCTACCTTTCCACTCCAAACTTTTATTTTTTTATCATTCCGCCTAGCCCCATTTCAAAGCCTTAGTCTCTACTGATGTCTGGTAGTGTTTCAGTTTGTTACTCTTTCCTATTAGCTCACGAGCTTTGTCCAATAAGAGAAAGGAAAGGCAGTGATGGGGAATGACATATAACGTGACACTTTAATTTCTTTTCAGTTTTGTGTAAAAATAATGGGAAAACATTATGAGAACAAGGGAAAACAGTGCTATTTTGCTGTTTGCTATGATCTTGGGGCGACCCATTTATTCCCTCCCTTCAAAATTGAAGATTGGTGCTGGGGGAGGGGATGAAATGAACCATAAGTTTAAATTCAGATTTTGAATGGAAGTACACTTTGTGAAGTTCGGATTGAAAACGAAACACTTCGTCTGAAAAACAATATATACCTAGGGGGAAAATAATCCTCAAATCAATCCCCAGGTGAGACGTCATATTAGTATAGCGTTAATGGTATATTTGGGTGGGGGAAGGGTTGTACTTTGCCTTGTTATAAGGAAGCCCATTTATCAACTTTAAACAAGTTTAATGTTCATTTTGTATCAAAGAAGCTTCTTTTTAGCATTTTAAACAGTTTGGGGGGAAAATGGTTGGGTCAGGAAGGAAGGGAGGGGGATCTGACCAATCTACAAGTTAATGCTAGCTCACTTTCCTAGAGTAAAAATAATAGTCAATTCAATCCCCAGGTTAGACGTCATAATAGTACAGCGTTAATGGTATATTTGGGTGGAGGAGGGGGATACTTCATCTAGTTATAAGGAAACTCATTTACCAACTTTAAAAAAGTTTACTATTCATTTTGTCATCAAAGAGTTTTTTTTTTAAACATTTTGAACAGTTTTGAATTAAAAAAGAGTGGTTGTGCGGGGGAGGAAGGGGGGAGGGGGTGAACCTGACAAATCTATAAGCTCATGCTAGCTCACTTTAAACATATTCATGTTTATTTACTACTTTTTAGACCATCACAAGCAAGAGAACTTAGTATTTAAATAAATAGAATCTAAAAAATATCATTTTTTTCCTATACAGTTTTATTCAAAAATTCAAAAAAATATGATCCCATTGAGATCCCAATCTAAAAATTTGTACAAACATAGATGAAATACACAAGAATTTTTGAGAATTTTTTCAAAAAAATTCATTATATGTTTTTCGAGAAATTTAAATTTGAAATTTAAATTTCATTTTTTGAAAAAGAAAATTTTTATCAAATTAGTCATGTTGCATATCATATTGAGCGGCAACTAACGTACTTTAAAATGCCATTTACCAAATCGTTCTATCTATATTTGGTGTCGAGTTATGGTCCCTTTTATGTACCCTAATCCATGGAAAAACGAGGGTTTTTCCAAAGTTCAAAGTCTCATAAATGAAAAAATAATAGAAATAAAAATCCAAAAATTAAGACTTTTGATTACCTCAAGGGGTACAATTGATGAGCCAAATGTGAAAGAAATACAAAAATGTAAGGTAAAAAACGTTGGATCACTTGACATGGAATGACCCGTTCACTTTAAAAAATAAATTAATAAACTTATATCTAAATAATTAACTTAAAGTTTTACTTAAATTCTAAAAGACAAAATACACTTTCTAATGATGCAAATTAACATCTTAAATACAGTCAAGTCTCAATAGCTCATAGTCCCATAGACCGGCTAAAAACTTAGAGTTATTGATAGTTCGAGTTACAAGCAGTTCCTACCGTCTTTTCAAGAATTTGGGACCAAATGAAAACTTTGAAATGAAGGTATATTTGAGTTTATAAAGCTTTGAGTTATCGAAACTCGATTGAATGTTATTGAGGGTCATGCTCAACATGTTCTTGAGGAGTTACAGAGCGGCGTGATAGACGTGAAAAGATTCTAATAGCAGAGAAATATCTTTTCTAAAAGGAAGGTATTACAAAAAGAAAGAACGAAACAAAGTGCAAAATTCAAAATTTCTTTACACACATTTAAACTCTTTCAAAAAAAAAAAAAAGCCTGGTTTTAAGTTGCGACGATTCATGGGGACAGATGTTTTCATTATCTAAAAGAAAACTTTCGTCAATGTTAGATAGGTTATTTAGTGTATATTATTTTAAATTATAATAAAGCAATAATAGTGGCAAAGTAAAAAATATCTAATTACAACATCATTGGGTGTTAATAGATCGCAATTTTTGTTAGAAGCATAAAAGCTAAAAATAAAAGAATTCAATAAATAAAATAATTTGAGAATTTATATTAAAAGCTACTGCGATTAATTTTTAGCAACTAACTATATGATCGTAAGTTTTTTTTCAAACTTTTGTCGCACATTAATCCTTGAAGGTTTGTAGCCTTTTCTTTCAAAATATTTTAACTAAAATATTTTTGAAAAGCTGAAGACAAGCATATTTTATCTGGCAATTGTGAAAAATCAAATATGCAGAATGCTTCCATGTCCAGTACACAGTCGGAGGAATAACACAATTTTTGTTTTAGAAGCAAAAATTGGTAAAAAGGAAAGATGAAAAGTAATTACATCATCTAAAAGGTTTATCAAACAATGAAATTTTTAACTTAAGATTTTTATAAAAAAGAAAATATTTAATTAGGTCCTCACATCATACCGGATAACCCTCACATCAATTCCGGATATTCCCCACATCAATACCGGATACTTAGCCGAATATCCTGCAAAAATCTTCTGGATATCCGTATCCGGGGCGGTCAGCCGGATCGGATATCCGGAAGTACCGGATACTTAAAATATCAGCCGGATAGGCCGGATACCGGATAGTTACCGGATATCCGGTCCATCCCTATATTAAACACAAAAGTGAAAAATTACTTACCTGTTATTTTCTATTCAGCAACGTACACACAAATATTCAAGTGTATGTCACAAAGAAATCTTTCCAAATTAATCTTACACTGGGTCTAAAATTTATTCTAAACTGCAAAATAAATTCATTACGTTCCATTCCTTTTTTCAGGGTTCGTACTTTCTTAAAAAACCCCTAAGAAACCCTTAATTTTATCAAGCATAATTAAGGTCCCTAAAAAGTCCTTAATTTTGGAAAATTTTACTTAATTTTCAAAAGACTGTCCTCCATGCATTAAAAGCTGGAGTGAGAAGAGTTAGAGCTGGAGTCGGTTAAGTTCGGGTCCGTTAACAGACCCTTCACAAAAGTACGATCAAGCAAAACGGACACTTAACAAAAATACGATCAAGCAAAACGACCTTTCCCAAAAATCCCATCAAGCAAAACAGACCCTTCACAAAATGCTGATGAAACAAAATGAACATTTCACAAACTATTCATTCAAAAAGCAAATCTGAAATCAAAATAAAACATATCATATTTCCATGTAAAAGCCCATAATTTTTCGGCCTTTTCTGAAATTAAAGAAGGGAATCGCTTATCTGCCAATTTTGTGAGAAAAAAAAGTCGCACACTTCCTGCCTATGATGCCTGGCAAGTGATAAATCTTTATTGTAAAATGTATCGCTTTTTGTAGGTTTCTTTTAAAGAAATTAATAACTTAAAAAAGGTAGTTATTTTGTTTTAATAGTTCTACTTGTTTGTTTTATGATATGTAAATCAAAATGGCTTGCTGCAATATTGCTGTTATAGATTTCTCTGGAAATGCAGAGTGAGGATTTTTCTCCCAGCTCATGACTTAAACAAAAAGGAAATAATAATAATATAGCAATTATCTGCGAAATGAACTTAGAACTGAAATGAACTTGGAACTGCGAACAGATAGCTAAGGGTTGGAGAAAAAATAAGATTGCTTCTGATAGAGTGACCAGCTATTTAAAATTATTGCCATCTGACGCCTTTGGTGCGACGTTTTGACCTTATTTTGGCAGAAAATTATCAAGATTTTTTTTGTTAGATACTTACAGGGGTGGTGTTTTAGTAATATTCAGGAATTAATGTATTTTTTCATCTGTTAATGTTGGAAGTCTGGTATTGTCTGTTTTGCTACGCCTCTCTACTTCCGCATTTTCCCCTCCGAATTTTTGGCCAATATGTCGGTGATTATTAATAACATTCACCATATAAACCTGATGAAATGTATTCTAAAATTATTTGACTTTAATAAATTATTTTATTTACCGTTTTTATACTTCTGATGCTTACATTTTGAAAAATGTGATCTCTTTGCATCCGATATGAAAATCGAATTTTCTTATATTTCAAGCTAATTACTCTTTATTAGAAGGCAAATAAATGAAAATTCGCTTTATTTTTTTGTTCAGATCTTTATTTTAAGTTTTTTAAAGCAAAATTAACTTCTTTTATGAGTCTAAATGGGAAACGCTGAATGGATCGTTTCATTTTATCTTTACATTAATTGTGTTCACAGAAATAAAAATATGTTTATCATAGACCTTTAAAATGCAATTATAATTTTTTTTTTCAAAATAAATCCTTTTATATTCCGTTTTTATGCTTTTGATACCATCCCAAGTAGCACACTTCGTTTTTTGAAGGTCGTAAAACAGTTATTAACGTTGTGACAACGGATTAAAAACATTTATAAAACATTTAAACGTTTTTTGTGCTACCTGGGGTCACTTTGAAAACATCGGGGAGGCCACAAAACCTCCCACCTAAAAATTTCAATGATGCAATTCACGCCATTGAAATTTTTATTATCCACAAATGATAATTTTACACAAATGATGTTCCACACATAAATTTTTATTATTCACAATTGATAAAATTTCCATCGAAAAAAATTAAGAATAATTAGTGAAGGAAAGAAAACAAGTTAAAAATGTACAAATAAAACAACAGTCAAAATTAATTGAAATAATCCATTAATGCCTTTGCTTCCCTTTTTAGGCACGGTCCAAAAAATGTTCTGAATTTCCCCAAATTGAACATTTCAACTAAATAATATTGTTCAATTAGTAACTTGGTATTGTTTCAATTCGTTATTAACAGATTGCAGCACATAACCCTTGTAAAGTGTGTTCTGTAGCCGTTTTAATATGATCTTTATCAAAAATGACATCCTTCACAATCTCAAGACAAAAAGCGTTTCAAAGTTATTCCCAGCTTCCCAGTTTATGTTAATTGCTGATTTTATTTCTTCTTATAAAATGTTTTTTTAAATATTATATCGTAGGCAGAAAACAATTTTAGGAAAAAAAGTATGTACCCTCTGGGGTCTATCATAACATTTAAGGGACGATTTTTCTTTTCCTTTAAAAAAAAAATATTTTTTACATAATATTTATTTTTGCTGTCCATTAAACACTGTTTGTAACCAGTGAACAAAATATCTTTGGAAAAAAAAAATGTCAGGCATTATAGGTTAAGAACAAAAGATTTAAAAGGACTTAAGCATGTAAATAAGCAACATTAGTGTTAGCGTACTTAAGCAATGGTAAAAAATAAGGTTAATTTAGTTAAAAAAATTTGAAAAAATTATTACTGCATTGAAAATGAAATAACAGTAACAAATATAAACAAAACAATCCTAAACTTAGAAAAGTTGACCAGAATAATAGTAAATTCAACGAGTAAAAAGATTAAAGAGCTTAACTCTAGAAAAGCATAGACGATGTCGTTTGTTTATCCTATTTGTAGCGTTTTCTATAGTTACTTTTCGTTCCCAATTCAGAATTTCTCTTAATCATTCATTGTCATTTGAATCAGAGTCCATTGCGAATCTCTCTGCACTTTAAATTTTAATGTACTTGTAAATTTGAAATTGTGTTTCTCAAGCTGTTTAAATATTTTCCTATGAGTCCTTAAAAAAATTTGGGAGTCCTTAAAAAGTCCTTAATTTTCATTTTTAAAAATGAGTATGAACCCTGTTTTTGCGCCTCAAACAATAGAAGAAACAAAAAAGGCTATAAAATATAAAAAATAATAATAAACAAATCAAGTAACTTGCAAAACCGTGGCTGCAAACATAGTTTCATGTCTCCATTTCAAGGTCATGTCTTCTTTGTCTGAACGGATAAAAATTGTAGTAAAAGGAGTGTTGCAAAAAAAAAAAAAAAAAATACAGCAGTTGGATGATACTGAAAATGAAAAAGAATTAAGACCACACCCACTGCGTCTCTTGAATTTCTACTAGGTTTATGTCCTCTCTATATGCGTATTAAAGCTGAGGCTTTTATGTGCATGGAAAGGCTTAACCTTTTGGATCCGGGCTGTTCATATAAAAAAATTTTTTCGACCCAGGTAGTACGACAATTTAACCACAGATTTCTTTTCCATTGAAAAGAGAAGGTATAAACTGTCGTACCAGACGTATGAAACCTTGAAAAAATCCCCGGCTCCGAAGGGTTCAAGTGAAAATTTCAACTCTGTCCTCTGAACTAGACAAGACTTATGGTACAACATGTGTACCGCCCGGTTCCTAAAGGTTAAGAGCTTAGGTCTGTGGAAGTCCTATTTTGGGTATCTTTCCTGGAAGAACTTTGATAGAGATGTACTTGGGCATCCTTTTCTGGCCTGCCAAGCGATGACATGTGCAATGAATATGCTTTTGACAGGATTTACACAATTATCTTCCCACTCAAACAGACTAGAGAGGTACTTCTTTACACCATGGTCAAAGTTGTACTCTCTGGTTTACTGATGGTTCTAAAATGAACAAGAGCACAGGTGCTGGGGCTTTTTGTTCCAGCGATGGTATTAAATACTCTTGTCTGCTGGGCAGGTTCACTACTATCTTTCAGGCTGAAAGTTTATGCCATTTTGATGTGTTGCATCATGTGTCTGAATAGCAGCTACAGAAATAGATATGTTCACATCTGTTCTGATAGCCAAGCTGCCTTAAATGCCCTAAATAAGGTAGTAATAACATCCTGCATTGTCTGGGAATGCTATAATATGCTTCACAAAAGCTGAACAAGGTCACTCTCTTTTTGGCACCTTGGTACTCAGGTGTCAAAGGTAATAAAATAGCTGATCACCTTGCTAGGAAAAGTGGTGAGACCCCTTTTGTTGGCCCTGAACCAGCAATTGGGATTTCAAAGAATCTCATTAAGACTGTTGTTTTTGATTTTTTAGGGAAAAACAGTACCATAACTAACGGAACTTGGATGGGCAACGTTACTCAAAGGAACTTAATTGAGGATGCCCTAGTAGGCAAGAGAGCTCTTAAGTTTTAATAGAAATAGTATTATGAAGTATAATGGGTGTTGGTAATGATCTAACTTGCAGGGGTTGCCTCTTTCATGAAGAAACTGTTGCTCACATCCTGTGTGATTGCAAAATGTTTTCTGGGGTCCTATAGGTTTGAACACCTAGGTCATCATTTGTTCGAACCTTGGGAGATTCATGACATTATGTGTTTGCTGAATTTTGCTTCAGCCACTGGTCTATTTTAACCACCCTGCGGTTGGGCAGTCCCAGGAATACATGTTAAATGGACGAGATATCTCGTCATAAACGGCAAGGTGGTTAAGGCTTCTGTTTGGGGACTAGTACAATAGACCTCTGGTCGCAGTGCTTGGTTCGTTTAAACCCCCCTTTCTCTCATTTCTTTCTAGTACCACTGCTTGTACTTTGCTGAGAGGCCGACAGATGGTACCTGGGATTGGAAAAACTTTTCTTAAGAGCCTTAAGGCGTAGGGGGCCTTTGACCCTACTGATTTTCAAAATTTTTAGACTGTATATATGTTGTTTGCTGTATTTTCAACTAAAAAAATATGTATAGAAAAATTCATTGCTAAATTAATTTGGGACATAAAGGGTCAATGTACATTTATATTTATGAGGATGCACCCCCCCCCCCCCTATTGATTGTCACTTCTTTATAGTAATAAACAATGAGAGTGGTGCATCCTCAAAATATGTAAATGTACATTTACGTATGCATTCAAATGTAAATAATATACCTGTATTCAGCCTGAAATTTGCCATAGCCTCTTTACAAGGCTTTTTATTGAATTTTGTACAATTCTTCTTTTATTTTTTTCTTGAGTTTACCTTTTGATTTAATTGAAAGCTCTATGTCATGTGTCAGCATATTTAATTCACACATTATTTTTCTTCATTCAATTGTACCTTGTTCTTCACATATTTAATGTTTTGAAGTTATTTTTATTTTAGAAAGTGATGATGATATGGAAATCTTATATGAGAAAATATACAAGAAGGACGAGATTGCGCCAACAAAAAGAAAATTTGATGAACTATATGCCAATAAATGTAATAAAGAGAAAAGAAGAAAAATTAACCAGCAATCTCGGGAGTATAAGAGAATCGTTCGTTATGACTCATCGGATGATTCTGATACCGATGATAATTCAGCTCATCCAGACAAAGGTAAGTTCTTTATCTTAGTGAATGTGGAGATTATTGGTCTAATGTTTAGCTAATGCTTATAGTTATTAATAGTATACCAGGTCATTTTTACCCATTTTAATTATGGTATATACTTTGCGAATAAGTCTTTGAATTTCCCAGTCAAAAGTAAATCCTAGTGCTCTTTCACATCAAAAAGAGCCCAGGTGCCTCCATCTGGCTGCAACTGGGCATCAAAATTCTCGTGATAATGGCATTCCGCCGATTCTGGTGCTACATGAAAGAATGATGAAAGAATGGATGCTTATTTTGGGGATCGCACTAGGTCTGCAAAAGGTTGTGCCTCTACTGCAGCCCCATTTGAAAGAAAAAAAAAACTTGCGTATAAGTCGAGAAATTTAGTCCAAAAAATGAAATTGAAGGTTAGGGTGTCGACTTATATGGGGGACAGAATTTTCAAAAAAATTTAACCGAACAACTTTTAGGAAACACTCAAAAACAAGAAAATTTTTTCGATTCAGTTAATTATCAGACTATTTAAAAATGATGCTAAAGAAGTAAACACTCATACATTCTACTATATTTTTGCATATTTTAATTGTGAAATAAAGAATAAATAATTACAATAAATGACCGACCACGCGAAAAGTACGGGAATTGCCGCATTCCTAATTTTCTGATTGATGGTGTTTATCTTTTTGGAACAGAATGTAATATGGCTGCATCGCAAAATTTTATTAATAATAATGCAAAATAACAGCAACAGATAGCAAAAACTGTAACCACAAAATTGAACCCTTACAAAAACCGCGATCATAAAATCGAACATTTTACAAAAATCGCGATCGCAAAAATGAACCCTTTTTATGAAAAAGAATTACAATCGTGCTATTTTCAACACAAGAATGCTCACTTCATTTCATTTTCCTTCTTTTTAAAACGCTTATATTCAAAAATCGCTGTAAAACGTTCCTGGATTGGTCCCGATTAAAAAAAATCGCGATCGCAAAAATTAACCCATTTTGTGAAAAAGAATAACAACATGATGTTTTTAACACAAGAATGTTCAGTGCATTTCATTTTCCTTCTTTTTAAGACGTTTATATTCAAAAATCGCGGTAAAACGTTCCCGATCGTTTCAGAAAGAGTGGTCTCGACTTATACGCAGATTTTCGATTTTTCCCGATTTTCCTTTAAAAAGTGGGGGGGGGGGGGGTCGACTTATACGCAAGGTCAACCTATACTCCAGTATATACGGTATTACACTTTTACTCAGCAGTCCCGATTTTTTATAAATTTCGGAATTCAAATGCATCTGCTTCTGTCACTCTCCTAATTTTTGTACTCTGAGGCAATTTTGCTGTTTAAAACATTATAGATTTGTATAGATCAGCTTACAAATATTCATTTAATGAAGATCTTTTTATCAAAAAAAGGTTTAGGAGATGGTAGAAATTTCTGAAGTCAACGAACTTTCATCTGGGAAAAGTAAGGTGGATCTCTGGAAATCTTGAGTTTTCTGCATTTCTAAAAGTGTTAACATTGATGTCTGTTTCTGCAGCTGTGATTTATAACAGCACTTTATTAATAATTGTAGATCTAAATATGAAACATGTAACCTCATTTCCTCAAGAACAAAAGAAAGCTCAGACTTGTACCAGGTACTAAAAGATTCGGAATTTTTCAGAAAACTTTATATGCTGTACAACTTTCTAACAGCACTGTTAGTTAAGCGTTAATTCTAAGTGATTATTCCCTCACTCCAGGAATTTTGGATTTGCTACTGACATATTGCCAATAACTTTCAACAGAATCCAGTAGACACTGAGGAAAAGTTGATCTTAGCCTGTGTTAAGTGAAAGTGGATTAAGTTCAACTGTGGAGCCAAAAAAAAGGGATTAATGTACCACTAAAAGCAGCATGAAGGAGGTGAAGACAGGGGCGGACTTTCCCGCTGGCTTTCCATTTTTTTTCCTTTGAAGCACTTGAAGCAATCCATAGAAAGTTGCAGAAAGAAGTTCATGAGTCTGTCCAGGATTTTTCACAGGCTCCCTTTTTTTTTGAAAAATCAAATAATTTTGTGAAAAACCAAATGATTTTGTGAAAACTCAATTAATTTTGTGAAAATCAAATAATTCATGAAAAAAAAGTCAAATTTATGCACACAGTAATGTATTTTGTTGTTGGGGGGGGGGGGTGTTGCATCATTAAAATTTTTAAGAGACTGTTCTTTTATCCTCCCCAATGTATCAATATCTAGAAACCACTCCACATTGTGTTAATTTAAGCTAAAAATATTAACTGAAAGTGTTAATTGAATTGTAAAGTTTATAATAATTGAAAAATCAGAAATCCAATCAGTATTTCTCTTTCTGATACATGACACCCTTAAAAAAAGCATGGGATTTTGTTTAAAGTTTTGATTTTTTAATAAAAAAATAAAAGTAAATTTCATTATTTTCTTCTTAAAAAGTAATGAACATCAGAAATGCGAAAAATCCGATTCGTGTAGCGGTGCAAAGAGATCGCAATTTTCAAAGTGATAGCATCAAAAGCAAAACATAGCATATAAACGAATTAATTTTGGTAAAATTATTTTACATTTGCATTTTAAAGGTCTATGATAGACATATCTATGATCAGGCCCGTCATTTAGGGGGGGGGCAGGGGGGTCAATTGCCCCCCCCTGACTTTGAGAAATTAATGTATTTACATATAAGTGGGCGTGGTTTTTGGTGTTTTCCAATGAAATTGCATTGTGTTTGGACCCTTTGCCCCCCCCCCCCCTGGAAAAACTTGAAATGACGTCCCTGTCTATGATTTATGAAAACATAAAAGATCTATCAAGATCTATCATAAGGTGAATAATAGAATATAATAATGGCAAAAAAAATTTTTTTTTCAATGTGTTGGCACAAGAAATGATGACAGCTTGAATATCGGTAAAATATGAGAATTGAAATATTTCGCCCAACGTAACTAAAAGCACATTTAACCTGTCTCAGTAGTTTATACATTTTTTGAAAGTGTTTATACTTGCCTTTCAAACAATACTCCTTTTGTCGGGGCAACTGAAAGGTGCCAGCTGTTTTTAGACCTCAAATATGCTAAAAAGCGTCAAAAATGTCACTTTTTTGTGACCTTCATTGACCTTGCTCTACAAATTGCCACAAATTCATCAATCATCATATGGAGTTCAACTCTCTATACTTCATCCATAAAAAGAATTTTGAGGCAAACTGTTTGCGGAAAGAATTGTAGCTCATAGTAATTTCCATGCCTTAAAGATCCGCTTTATTTTTGCTGCCTCACACTAGGAAGCAGCTGATAATTTTTTGGAGGAAATTTGAGATGGCATGAATTAACTCATAAGGCTACGTGTAAGTTTCTCAAATTCTTGCTCCTAATGTTATTATAATTATTATTGCAGCTAAAAGAACAACTGAAATTGAAATCGAGATTCAACGAAATGAATCCAAGTCAACTAATGGTGCCTTGGATGAACATGTCAAAAAGTTTCTGAGCAAGTACAGCCATGAGATAGAGTTAGGGTATGTATAATTCTTAATTTAAAGTGTCTATTTAGGATGTAATGCATTGATGTTGACTTTATTTTATCTAATAAGTGACTGTGAATGTTTTAGTCACAAGGGAGGCTCGGATTAATCAGTAGTACCAATTTCTCGGCGAAATTCGGCCAAATTTTGCTGAGCTATCGGTGAAAAAATATTTTTTTGATATTTTTCAAAGCATACCTTCAATAAGAAACTATGATGATTAAATTTACTAACAGTAAATAATTTTCTGAAAACATTACTATAATATGTAATATGGAAGTGTACTGAGCAAAAAGCAAAACAAATAGTTCAAAAGGTGCGTAAAACTGAATGAAATATTAAAAAATGACCCTCACAGCTAATATTCACATGACGATGTTATGAATAATTAAATTACCAGATGTTAAAATTGGAATGCAAAAAACATGAATGTTTCATTTTATTTAGAATTGGCCAAAGTTAAGGGTTAGATTAACTAAAGAATTAGATTAAACAAAGGAAAAATTATTTTTTTGAACAAAATTATTTTAAGTATGCCTTGAACAAGAATTTATCATGAAAAATATTCGTAAACAATGAATATCTTTCTGCAAACAGAAGAATAACATGCAGTACGAAAAGTTAAGTAAGGAAAAACAAGACAAATAATTAAAAAAGCGTATAAGGGAAAGAAGAAAAAAATAGTTTTAAAAAAGTTAATAGTCAATATAAATTTTTAAAAATATATATTTTCTCAATTTGAATAAATCTGCACATAATAAAGTCACATTAATGTGACCACCTGTCAAAAGCATGAAAAACCACCTTTCGTAGAGCGAACTGCTGCGAGACGTGCAGGAAGAGATTTATTTAGGGCCCTGAAGGTGTTCACTGGTAGTTTGAGCCATGCCGACTCCAATGCTGTGGTCAGCTGGGCTAGATTACGTGGATGAGGATCCATGGAGTGAATAACCCGATCAAGATGGTCCTACATATTCTCGATTCTGTTTGAAGGAGAGTTTGCTGGCCAGAAAAGAAGGATAAACTCATTCTGGTGCTCTTCGAACCACGCACGTACACTGGCAGCTGTATGGCACTTCGCATTATCCTGCTGCCATCATCCTGAGAAAAAACATTGCACATATAGGGGTGGACATGGTCCTCAAAGACAGATGCGTACTTTTAGAAATTCATCGTGCCTTCCACAATAATGAGTGAGCCCAAAGAATGCCAGGAAAACATTCCCCAGCCCATAATGCTCCAGTCTCCAGCTTGGACCGTTCCGGCAATGGTTGAAGGTGTTTGGTTTCAGAGGTTTCACGCCTTATACTCCAACGTCCATCTGCCTGATGGAGCATAAAACGGGATTCATCAGTAAATGCTACCTGTTGTCACTCAATAAACGTCCAGCCGCGGTACTGGCGTGCGAATTCCAGGGTTCGTCGTCGATGGACAGTAGTCAGCATAGCTGCATGAAAAAGTCTTGTGTTTAGGGAGCCCAGACGAAGCAACGTCCACTAAATAGTAGTTTGGTTGATGATGTTGGTAGCCCCTTGGTTCATCTGAGGGGTCAGTTGCTCAACGGTAATCCGTCTATCAACCCGAACTCATCTCCGCAGCTGTCGTTCGCTTCTGTCATCTATGGCTCCTGGTGCACCACATTTTCCACGTCGTTAATTTTTGACAGTCCCATTTTGCCATGCACGGTACACTTTTACCATGATGGCAAGCGAACAGCTCAAAATTCAACCATTTTATAAATGCTTCCACCCTTGGCCCGAAAGCCAATGATCATGCCCTTTTGGACGTCGGATAAATCGCCCCGTTTTCGCATTACGCCAATGATAGAAATGGTTTCCAAAGCCCTGACATACCCTTTGTACACCCCCATCTGCATTGTGCTATCAAGTGCTTTTTGTGATTAGTAATTTGGCGTGGACGTCAAAAGTACGTGGTGGTCACAATGTGACTGGACTGTGTACATGCAATGTTGAAACATTTTTCATGTGTTGATATTTTTATATTTAACCCTCCTGGTGGCGCCCCTTTTATCCTAAGATTTCCAATACGTGTCAGCACCAAAATACCATGTGTACCTGTAAAGAGTCGGTCTTTTCTCAAAGGATTTTCACCCCCCTTCTAATTTGCAGTGGGTGGAGAGTTTCTTCTGCTTCATTAGGGACCCCATAGCATTGAAGGACAGCACACCTGTCCCCTGAAAGCTAGATGAAAAGATAATCTTTGGAATGCAGTTTCCAGCGTTGTTGCAACTTACAATGTGTTATTTCAACCAGATTTAAAAAAAAGGAAAATTAATATGGATCTTATTTGAAAACAAAACGAAGTTTTTTTTTAATTCTAAATTGGAATATATTCTAAATGTTAAAACAAATGGTTTTACATTTTGGTTTAAGATTTTATTGAACTGATTTCATATTTATTTTGTGTGCCCAGAATAAGTATGATCCACACCCATCTAGGGCCTATTTATATAGCATGATCGTTGTGACTTTATCATCTTAAATTAGGTTCAAAACATGATTAAATTATGAAAAATGTCGAATAATTTTCAGGAGGCCACTAAATAATGACGTTAATCTAATAGCTATGTCTAAATATTAAAATTAAAGTTGTTTTGTTATACTTAGAAAGCTTCCAAAGTTTGTCTTTTTCAGCGAACTTCTAGTAGTCGCTTTGAAAGTTACAAAACTCTTTATTTAGCATCATATATGCCCAATCCCTATTATTGACATCTCGTAACTTTATTCATAATGCTTTGTAACCACTCTCTTTATGCTCTTAGTATATTTCAAGTCTTTGAAGTAAAAAAAAAAACTTAATGAGCTAGCTTACTTTCGTTAAATGGCCACAAACATTCTATTTCTACCATACGTTTTTTTTTTTTTTTTAATTCCTTGACTGAAATTATATGTTGCCGTGTATATACGAAAATGTGGGAAAAAAAGAACTTAAATGAAAATATTGTTAAACAATGCGCTGCACAATAAGATCCTCAATTAATTAAATTAATTTATGGAAATACAGCAGTACTGGTAATAAGTAAAAAAAAAAAAAAAAGATTTTTGACATCTTGAATTCAAATTATGTTTTTCGCAGTGACGAATTGCGGTGTGTGTGTGTAGGCGGTCGTGAGTCGATGCAGGACATGGATGCCACCACTCCAAGGAGCTGGGGCCGATGGATGCCCCAGGTGGTATTGCACTGGGATGCACCCAGTATCCAACTCCGTGGCCAATCTAAAAAAATGGAATACGTCAGCCACATCTGACGTCCAAAAGAAAGAATTTCATTTCTCAAAAAAAAAAAAATAATAATAATAATAATAATAAAATAAAATAAAAAACTTGAGGCAATTTTTCAGTCAAAATGTATTTTACATTTGAATGTTTTGATGAAATTTTACGTTTGCAAATATAACTTTGTCTGGGATATATTCAGAGTAGCTTTTTCTCGTGATAAAAAATAAAAAGAGTTATCATATTACAAATAAAGTCATTTTTACGATTAGTGAAAAACGCGGAGACAGCGTGTATACAGTATACCGGTATAAATAATAGTTGCAGATACGTGTTTCGGTGTTTCAAGAAGCTTTTTCTTCTAAACAAATTTTAAAAGCTGTCAAAGGACACCGGGGTATGTAACAAAGCTAATATTTTGCTAACATTAGTTTGAATACAATAACAGATTGCGGATATGAAGTATTATCATTTTTCAGCAGATCTAAAGAATTTTTTTACTAACTAATAGCTTCGTTCTATTTGAAAAAGTTTATTCTCATAACGCCATTGCTGCTGAATTATTTTTAGTTAATTTGAGTGGCTATTTTCTGTTTGTTGTTTTGTTGCTCAAATTTTGAATGGGAAATTATTGGAGAAATTGAATGTTCGGAAATGAAAGTTAATCTCACAAAACGTTCGGTAATGTGAGTTTTAGCCATCAGTGAGTGAACTTATAATCAGTGGTCGGAAGTTGGAGAAATTGAATGTTCGGAAATGAAAGTTAATCTCACAAAACGTTCGGTAATGTGAGTTTTAGCCATCAGTGAGTGAACTTATAATCAGTGGTCGGAAGTAGCGTGCTACATGTAGTGAAACTACTGTAGTAACTATATTTTTTAGTAGTTTGTAGTGTAGCGCACTACTTTAAAAAAAAAATAGAGTAGTGAGTAGCACGATACAAAAAAATAGTAGTTTGCAACGATTTCTGGAAACTACTTCAAAATTTGTAATTGAAAATAAATAAATAAATGAAAAAATTAAAAAAAAAGAGAAAGAAAAAACTCCTTTCTTTCGAGTCTGGTTTAATCGAATCTGACAGGGATAAATCTTGCACGACAACACCAGCGGACGCAATGAGGAATATGAACTATATAAAATGTGAGCTGATCTTTGATACATCATTTTGATGCCATACATTCTATCTGTTTGATGTCATTGGTTTATTTGGCGCCATAATTTTCATATTCCGACAAATACTTTTCATAGTCCTAAACATTCCCTGGCAAGAAATTATTAGAAATATGAAGGTTAAATGCTATCAACATTTGATTCCTATCTTGCAGCGAATATTCGTAAAATTGTAAAAAAATTCTTAAAAGGACAAATTAGAGCAAAAATAAATGGACATATATTCCATGTCCAAATATGTTGATTTATTAATCTAAACCACTTTTCGAATTTTTTCGGTCAATCCACAAACGGTGTATGCTTTTTTTTTTTTTTTTCAAATTTATTTTTAAAAAGTAGCGAAGTAGCGACAAAAAGTAGTTTGTAGTTGCTACATTTTTAAAAAAGTAGTTGTAGTTGTCGTTAACTACATTTATAACAAAGTAGTTGTAGTTGTAGTTCGCTACAAAAGAAATGTAGTTTTTCCAACCACTGCTTATAATAAAAATGCTTCAAGAGGTTCTTACATCATAAACAATAGATGATATTGACAAGATTTTTTTACAATTTTGTTAAGTACGTTTGAAGTTTTGTGTCTCTTTCTTTTGGGATTTAAGCACTTATTTTAATCAAATTATGAATTTTTTGGTAATAAATAATGATGAAAATTAAATGATTAGTGATAAGTATTTTTAATTTTATTTCAGACTTATTTTAGTTATATTTTTCGATAAAATTCGATTGAAAACAGGCTGGTTGATTATAACTTTTTTGCCAACTCTCTTATTAGTTATTATTACTATTTAAATATTAGAATTTTAGAATGAACAGAAAATCGATAAAGATAGATTGAAGTGTAAATAAAATTATACTTTTTTAAGACACAGAATGATACCCTCTTTGCAATCCTAAATTGCGAAAGCGTTACTTTATCACAAACGAGTTCAAGTTCTTTTTTGTTTTAAGTCTCGAAATTTCAAGTAAAGTGATGCGTTTCAAGCAAGTTTATAAATATTTTTGTAAAAATTTCCATATTTTCAGCTATTAAAATACTTTTTTTTCTAAACATATTATTTACAGTTTGTGTATAAGTAAACTGCTAAAAAAAGTGGTATTTAGAATTGAAGAAAAACTAATTTAGTAGCCAATTAATATTAGAGCGCATTCTGAACTAAACTAGAAATGTTCTTTCTAATCTTGCAATTAATTAACGTTTTGCATTACATGAAAGTACGGAGGATGTTCATCTTTCTATTTAGTTCCTGATATGAGTTTTTTTATTATTTTTATTATTTCAACATTTCTATTATAGTTTGGATTACTTTTCAGATTTAAAATTTACGTAGTTGATTGCAAAATGAAACACTGTCAAGCCCTATAACATCATTTTTTTCTCAAATGAGATAACTTCCAAGAAAATACTATGTGTATTACATAAAACTTTATCTGTCTCTTAAGATTTTTTAATTTGATTGTATAGTTAGTTACCTTTATATACACTTACAAATTTAAGTTTTTATGTCTTCTAATTTTCCTAATCAACTGAATAATACAATGTTTTAAATAAAATAATAAAGTATGTTAAAACTACTTAAATTCGCAATTCACTGCACTGATGTTCGAAAGAAGGTTCTTCAAACCACGTTTCCTCTCATCAATGTCAAACAGTAACACGCCTCCTATTCAAGTTGGGGATAGCCTGCTCCACCTCCAATTAATTCGCTGGAGTGGCTGAGGGGGAAGCGAAAAATACCACTACGAGTTTACTCGTGTCTTGCCGTTTTCAGTACGAGAAAGTTTTCGAATATATTCGAGGTCTGCCGCTTTTAATATAAAAATAATTTCGATTATACTCAGGCTTGCTGCCAAGAGGGATATAGTGCTTTAGGCAACTTTATAATTTTCACAAAGAATATGTTTTGGACATGATGGGTAGTAATAATTTAAAAATAAATTTAAATTAAAAGTGCTCCTGAATTAGCATAAGTGTGCTCACCAGTCTCCCCCTTTCTTTTTTATTTCAATTTTCATGTCTAGTTAATTTTATTAACAATAATATTAAACTTAACTTAAAGAAATTGAATGGAATTTTGAAATTATTTTGGAAAAGCTAGGGAAATGGGGAAAAATAGTCTGTCAGAAATAAATTAATCACTAGTATTTGTAAAATCGATGTTAGGGTAAAAGAAATAATGTGATGGAGAATTAATAATTTCAAAAATGATCATGAATCGGCCAAGCCGATTAATCCACCGATTATGAACAGCTGATTTAATCGGTAATCCGGCAATTATATTTTCTGTGCATCCCTAGTAGTTACTAGTAATGTACTGGATCAGGAAAAATGCAGATTCGCGGATATAGATCATTAGCGTCAAGATCTGCGAATACGGATATCTGGCACATCACTATATATATATATATATATATTCGCAGATCTTGACGCTTATGATCTATATATATATATATATATATATATATATATATATATATATATATTTATTAGGGTGTCCCAAAAAACCGAAAATCGGAATTTTGTAACGCATACCCTCTTATTTTTTTCCTTTTACATCAAAACAATTGTAAAAAAAGTTTCATGCAATTTGAACAACGGTAACCCGTGCCGACGTGCGTCCAAAAGTGCGAAATAGCCCTTTTTCATTAGGCCAAATCGAAAAAACTTTTTTCGGAAATTCAAAATTTCATGTTGATAAAACGCATCCCCTAGATCCCAACATGTCCCAAAAAATCATTTATCCAAATTAAAAAATATTTAGGTACCCCAAACGAGGCTTAAAATTCATAATTTTCTTCAAAAAATAGCTTTTTTTCTATGTATTTTGTAAACAACGAAAGATAAATTTTAAGAAATTATCAAGATGAAAAATATAAAGCATAAAGTACATAATTAGAGCTAAATATAAGTTTTTTCTCTCATTTTATATTTATTTCTAACAAAAATTACTCAAAATTAAGGTTTTTTCAAGTTTTAAGTTAAATTTTTATGTTTTAAATACTACATTTTTTTATTATTCATCTGAAAGTATGTTCTTTAGTGATTTTGAAACTAGATATTTTCTTTAAATGTATCTGTAATTTAAAATAAATAAATAATTAAAGTAAAAAAATTGAAAAAAAAAAAAAATTGGAAAAAAAAAAAGCTATGAAAACGATTTATTTACAACATATATTTACTACAGTATTACAGTACAAAAAACATTACATAATATCGTTTTAATGTTTGTTTATTGCAATCAGAGTACATATTTCGGTGCTCTTGGACGCAAAACAACAAAAATTGTTTTTACTCCTCATCAACTGTTAGCAAACCATGACAGTCCTGCATCATTTTTACAGCTCTTTCAGCTGTATCATTTATTGGTCTAAACACTGAGAACATCCTTTTTCCTTCAAGGAATTAAGTGTTATTCGTCCATAGACAAGGACTGTCATTGAGAAAACTTTCATCAATTTTGAGAATAGTAAGCAAAGGCTATCTTTTAAATGATATGAACTTATCAATTGTTTTCTCTACAAAATAATAAAATAACAGGTAACAAATGCGCGATATGAGGAAGTAACTAATTAAACAATTAGTTACTTCCTTCCCCCATTTTTTTTTTCGATTCAGCTCAGTACACAAGTACTAGTTTACACTTTCAAGCACAAATCAGCATAATTTGTAATTTTTGAAATTACAATAAACATTTTCGACAATCATATTGATATTAAACAAACATTTATTCAAGTTTTTTTAAAGAAATTAGGTTCTCAGTAGGAGGCAAAAAATGTTTTTTCTATTAATTTCTTGCATCATTTGTGAATTTCAAATTGCATATACACTTAAAGAAAATATCAAGTCCTAAAATCACTGCAGCACAAACTTTCCAAACAGCATTTGCAGATAAATAATAAAAAAATGTAGTAGGGGAATGTGTGGCAAAGTGAAATAGTAGGGCAAAATAAAATGGTGAAATATTTTCCCAACTTGCAGTGTAACTTATCTAGCAATATTTTAACTAAGCTCCTAGACAGATAGATAATTCCTGTCAAAAAATAAGTATAGCTCCAAAGATCAACGAAAAATTATTCAAGCCATTTTAAAAATTTGATACCTTTTTTGTAATATTCGTGGTTTTTCAAAAATATTTCTTGTTATTATAAAAGGATAATATTTTTGTAATTATCATCCGAACTATTAATTGAGAACTACTGATATCCAGTGCAGTCCTTATTTAGTTCAAATTAGGCATTTTTTGCTTTTTAATGTTCAATGTAATTTGTCAAGTGCACGCAGGGCAAAGTGAAATAGTTCTTTGTGTACTTATTTATTCATTTATTAAATCACTCACGTATTTCTTCATTTATTAATTCATTTACATTCTTTTACTTAATTACTTACACATTCATTAACTCATTTTCTTATTCATTGTCTATTTTATTCACTCATTTATTTTTTCTCACACACATTAATTTAATTATTCATTTATTTTCTCATTCGTTTATATTTCGTTAATAATTATTTTTTCGTTTATTTACGAATTCATTTGATGAAAACTACTGTTAATCCTCGAATTAAAAAATTTTCATAGCAAAAATATTTTGTTTTTCACTTGGCCCCATGTTTTTTTGAAGTGAAAATTGTTCACATTTTTTTAAAGCTCAAAATAACTGCCCAAGATGAAAAATAATATTTCAACGAAAGTATTATCAAAAAAAATATTATTCCTTCTTTATGTTCAAAAATTTTTAGAACAAAATTCCCATTTCTTCCTTTTGAAGTAGGCAAGTAAACTTAACTATTTCACTTTGTCCCATATGAAAAATGATCAAATAATCTTTGTGCTGAAATATAATTGAAATTAAAAACCTTTAATTTCAGCACAATATAATATTCAGCACAAATCATAAATTAATTTATTAAGGAATTTTTTTTTAAAAATATTTTATTTAAAAGTACAGCATGTACTGATGCGTACATGCTGTACTTTCTACCCAATTTGTGCTTTATTTACGTTGGTTTTTAACTTCGTTTGTAAAAAAATGTGGTATTTAAAGTGGAAAAATTTAACTTAAAACTTGAAAAAACCTTAAATTTGAGTAATTTAACCCGTTAGGGACGGCAGCCCGCAGAAGAAAACGCTCTCTCAGGCCGGCAGCTGTTACCGCGAATTGCACTCACGGGCCGGAGCATTTTCTCCCACTAAGCCTAATTCGCGATTTCGAAAACTACGCATTACATAATAATCGATAAAATGTACACTTTTCATAGAAATGACACCATTTTTGAAGATGAGATTAAATATAACATACTTTCAATAATTAACCAAAAAAAATTATTAAAATAACTGATATTTAACATTAAAAATATAAATTTATTGTATTTTTCTACTACTAAAACTACCTAAATTAAACACTAAATATTGATACTAAATAGAAAAGAAACATGAAAAATCTTCACACTTAACATCATGACACACATTAATAATGAGGATTATTGCAATAGTTAATATTGTTAAGCGGTATGAAAATTTTCAAAACATGGATCGATGTATAGACCGACATTGCACATTTTGCATTCGTAACCAGTTTCACGTCTTTTATTGTGCTTTGAACAAACTGCACATCTCCTTCGAAGCTTTTTTCCATCTTTTCCAAATGAATACTAAAGTAAAACCTAAGTTAGAATGTCTCCCATAAAAAGCCCCATCCTTAAAACAGAACAGAAACTATTAACGCTTTTAAAATGAATTAATACGCTCTTCACCACGTGTTGCAGCCTAATAAATCTCAGACACTTGATATTCCCCTCTCTAATGTCAGAAAGATATATATAAAGGAACCAGAGCAATCTTTTGAAAAATAAATTTGAATAAGCAACGCCTGCCTTCATCAGGTGCTTCTTTTTAAACCGCTTGTGTTTCTGTTTTCATCACCGCGAACCCAATGAATCTCTCAGATATTTCACATACCCTCTGTTCTGACGTCAGAGAGATATCTATATAAAGGAACCAGAAAAATCTAAAGAAAAATAAGCGGATAAGTAACGCCATCTGATAGAAGTATTTCGTTCCAAAAGTACTCCGTAAATATGCGACAGTAGGCCCTAAAAGACATTTTTCGCTGTCGTATATTTACGTCGGTCGGCCACGTAGGGCAGCTCGCGCTGTCGTACATTTACGGCGCTCGTCCCGAATGGGTTAAGAGAGAAATAAATATAAAATGAGAGAAAAAAATAATATTTAGCTTTAATTATATACTTTATGCTTCATATTTTTCATCTTGATAATTTCTTAAAATTTCTCTTTCATTGTTTACAAAATACATAGAGAAAAAGTTATTTTTTGAAGAAAAGTATGAATTTTAAGCCTCGTTTGGGGTACCTAAATATTTTTTAATTTGGATAAATGATTTTTTGGGACATGTTGGGATCTAGGGGAAGCGTTTTATCAACATGAAATTTTGAATTTCCGAAAAAAGTTTTTTTCGATTTGGCCTAGTGAAAAAGGGCTATTTTGCACTTTCGGACGCAAGTCGGCACGGGTTACCGTTGTTCAAATTGCATGAAACTTTTTTTACAATTGTTTTGATGTAAAAGGAAAAAAATAAGAGGGTATGCGTTACAAAATTCCGACTTTCGGTTTTTTTGGGACACCCTAATATATATATATATATATATATATATTTTTAATTAGAAGTAAAAGACCTTGCGAAAAATCTGTTAAAAACGGAAGTAAAGATAAAATTCCCAAAAGACCCTGGGGCCTTCATCAGGGGGACCCCCCTAGGGTAGGGAAAAGTGGAGTGAGATGTTTCTAGCAAGTTGCAGGCAAAACGCCTAAAAAGATGCAACTTTTAGCCCCCGACATCTCACAAGCAAGCAGTAGGTCACTAGAAGTCCAATACATTTATGCATATACACGAGAGAATACAATTCAAAAGACACTATATATAATCAATAAAATTCAAATAGAACAGATGACATGAAATTACAAGAAATACAAAAACAAGAACTTTCAAACAACACTGTAAGAACTACCAACCTATGGCTTCTTCAATGCGCTACTGATAAGACTGTTGGTCAAATTCGCGGGGTAGCAGTTTTCAGTTAAAGTTACAATTAATTGTCTTATTGCTGAGTCTAGATTTGAATTATTGTTGCAAATTTTTTTGTATCGGGAAATTTGGGAGATGATAATGTTCTTGAAAACCTTTTTACTTAGACAACTGTGAAAATGGATAAGTGAGTGCACTTTGAAGTTAAAATGTTGGTGACCTGTGTGGTGAAGTTTATCTTTCTGTTCTATATGATTCTTCAACTACTTTGTTTATGTTAATATATATATATATATATATATATATATATATATATATATATATATATATATATATATATATATATATATATATATATATATGTATATATATATTCTGTCAATTATAAATATATATATATATATATATGTATAATCTGTCAATTATAAATGTAATATAGTCATCAAAAGAGAAACCATTATAGTAATATTAATAATGGTTTTAAATAACTTATTATGTTTCAATTTTGCATGTTATTTTACACTTACACTGGCGGAAAAAAAATCCCAACACCAAGAAAAAATTACTGTAGATTAATGAAATTTGGGTAATGCAGTTGTCTAGTTAAGATGTTTACTTGCTTAAATGTACAAGATCACTGGCTAATTTAAGCTCAAGAAAATGCTGTGCAAATGTGAAATTATGTTACTTGAATAGCCGGTGTAACTTTCAGAATTTTGAAGGCAAACCTGCAAGCATGCATGCATTGTGTCTTACAGGTGTCGAATGTCACTTTGTGGTTTAAAGTGACATGCTTGTTGCACTTGTTGTGTCAATACTAGGACAGTCATTGCTGACTGTGGATGACGCTGGAATTGCCATCCAATGATATCCAATACATGATCAATTTGAGACAGATCTGGTGATCTTGCAGGTCATGGTAACATGTCAACACTCTGTAGAACACATTGCGTTACAGCAGCGGTGTGAGGGCGAACGTTATCCTGTTGGAAAACTCCCCTTTGAATGCTACTCATCAAGAGCTGTACTATAGGTTGAATTACCAGACTGAAGACAAATTTGCAGTTAGTGTGTTTGGGTATAACCACAAGAGAGCTCCTGCTGTCATAGGAAATTGCTCCCGAGACCATGACTACAGGTGTAGGTCCCGTGTGTCTAGGCCGCAGACAGCTTGCATGCAGGCGGTTCCCTGGTCTCCTTCTGACCAACATACAGCCATCACTGGCACCAAGACAGAATCTGTTTTCATCAGAAATTACAACAAATCGCCACTCCAACCTCCAGTGAGTTCTGTCTTGCCACCACTGCCGTCGCAAACCGCAATGGTTTGCAGTCAATGGAATACCGGCTACAGGCTACCTGGCTCGGAGCTGTCCTTGTAGTAAACGATTTCTTACCGTTCTTTGTGTCACGACGGTACCAACTGCAGCTCGAAGGTCAGCCGCAGATTCAGTACGATGCGCCACAGCCGTACGCAGAATTCGGCGATCTTCCTTCTCAGTTGTGCCACGTGGCAGTTCGGAACTCAATCTTCTTGAGGTAGTACCATCCTTTGACCATAGCTTCCAATAATCAGGCATGGTGGAAACATTCCCACCAAGTCTTTCTGCAATATCGCGAAATGAAAATCCACCTTTTCATAGCCAAATTGTACGACCTCGTTCAAACTCTGTGAGCTGTTGATAATGGCTTCCTCATCTTCTTCAAGGCATTCCTGGCTAACATGAACGCAATGCGTCAAATTTCATGGAAAAATAATACTCACGAGCTTTGCTACACACTTAGTTAGAATAGAAGCCTTCCTTGTCCCAGAAACGCAATCCGTTAACAAACCTATGGCTACTCTTTCAGTTTTTGCATAATTCGGCTCTAAACTTTGAAAAATGAATGTTTTTCTCCATTAAAAAAAAGGCAAATTACCTGTTTTAAAATAGGTATTACTATTATTTGTGGCGCTATTATATCCCAACTTCCTAACCAGCTGAAATGGCATCTAAAGATGGTTATACAGTTGAAACCAAATTGAAAATGAATTCTCGAAAATACTCAGTATACGTCAAAAGCCATATATTTTTATTTGTCCAGGCGACGTTTTTTTTTTTGTTACAGCTCTTTATTCCGTTCGGTTCCAACATGGTAAGCTATTTATGTACTTCTTGTCGTTCTAGTTGCTGTAAAACAGGAAAGCAACGTATCTAAAGTCTGATATAAAGCAATATATCCTGTCATATCAAGTTTATAATGCTAAAAGAATATTTTGAAATGGACAATAAACATAATCAAAAAAAAAAAAAAACTTCTGTTCAGCTGTTCCCTTTTGGTCGATGTTGTGAATGTCATCAAAAACTCAACTTTTTCACAAATCAGAAGCCTCCTTAGCGGAATGTCACTTCTTAAAAATCTTGGTACATTAAAGCACCTCGGTGCAGGTCTGGAAGTTTTTGATGACATTCATGACATCGAGCAAGAGGGCGCAGCTGAACAAGTAAGTTTTTTTTTTAGATTAGGTCTATTATCCATTTCAAAATATCCTTTTACATTATAAAATTGATATGACAAGAGAAATCACTATATATCAGACATAAGATACATTACTTTCCAGTTTTACAGCAACTAGAACGACAAGTACATAAATTGCTTACCATGTTGAAACCGAACGGAATAAAGAGCTGTAGCAAAAAAAAACGTCGCCTGGACAAATAAAAATATATGGTTTTTGACGTATACTGAGTATTTTCGAGAATTCATTTTCCATTTGGTTTCAACTGTATAACCATCTTTAGATCCCATTTCAGCTAGTTAGGAATTTGGGATATAATAGTGCTACAAATAACAGCAATACCTATTTTAAAACAGGTAATTGGCCTTTTTTCTTAACGCCGAAAAACACTCTTTTTTCAAAGTTTAAAGCCGAATTATGCAAAAACTGAAAGAGTAGCCATAGGTTTGTTAACGGATTAAGTTTCTGGGACAAGAAAGGCTTCTACTCCAACTAGTTTTGTATCTGGTCACTCATGGTGCAAGGAGATAATGACCCTAGAAGTCGCTTGATTTTGCGATTTCTGCAACTTCAGAGTCAAATATTTCGATGCGCAAAATATCAACCACACATATCTTTACGTTTTTGGATACTACTCTTTGGTGGGTATTTACTGATATATACACTACCATGGTGCACCGTTTCCACAAGAAGATTTGGTCGGTCAAAGTTGCATTAAAAAACTATTTTTCGTACAACTTTGAGTGACCTCTGACCTTTGTGACAAGAGTCGTCCACAAATATTTATGTACTTACCGTTAGTGGGGATGTAGTAGAACACAAAATAATTGTCAGTTCCACGGTTCACTCCTAAAGCAAAAAGTATTGGTTGATCTAAGTTGGCATGTTTTTATTGAAAAAAAGAGCAAAGTCCAACTTTGACCTCCCAAAACGGAAAGAAAAAAATTTTTTTTGAAAAAATAAAACACGTGTTTAATAATTTTAAATAAAATATTCTGAAATTTTCAGCAAAATCAAAAATGTCAAGTTTTTTGACTGCCTGATTCTTAAAAAAGCAGCTCTTAATTCATGCCTTTAAAGCAAAAAAAAAATTTTTTTTTGGAAATTAATAGTATTTTATTGTTATCTATTTTAAGAATTTCAAACATAAAAAAAAATTCGAAAAAAAATATATATAATGATGTAAAAGATCCTTTTGAGATCCGCCAAAAAAGAAACAGATCCGGATATTTAGATATCTGGCACATCACTAGATGTTTGTCACCTGATGTTAGTTTAAAAAAAAAAAGAAGTTCTGATTTTCCTCATTTTTTTTTTTTTTTTTGCTTCTTTTCTGTATATGGGTCATTCCATGTCAAGAGGCGTCCCCACTCGACCCCCTCCGATTTTGATGAAAATTTTTTTGGATGTACATATAAGACTTTCATTAAACCATACCAAAGTATAGCTCTATAGGCCTTATAGTTTAGCCAATAAAATTTAGTGAAAAAAGGACTCTTTTTCGTGTCTTGAAAAAAATGAACAAATCGTCAAGTTTGTGCTTTTATTGCTCACGACCTAAGACAATTATCAGGCTCAAATTTGGTGATTCTGATCACTGTTTAGGGTAGAATAGCCTACTTGTGTAACGAAAGCTTCATGCACTATAGATTTTTTGCGATTTGCTGCCAAAGTTGGTAAAAAATTTTATTTTGGTAAATTTTGATCATGCGTTATCAGATTGTATCTGCTGAGAGAATGATTTTCTGAAGCTAATTCTTTCCTCAATTGTAGCCTAATAGCTCGTCCGAAAGGTGTGCAAGTGGCATCTTGATAGCTCAAATAATTTCTGAATTATGCGAGTTGAAATTCCAGTTAAATTTATTTTTTCTCAATTTTGTCTCAATTTCAAAGGGCAATATCTCAAAAGGGTCATCTTGAATTTCAAATTTCTTTACATCATTGGAAAGAACACACTTTTTTTAACTAAAAAACGTTATTTTCATTTTTGAGACAAACCAGTTTCAAGGGATATTGCAGGTCAAAAATGTGTACGTCATTCAACGTGAAATCAAAGAAAAAAAAGACATAGACCTCAAAAGTTGATGTCAATTTGTTCTATTAAAATTTACAGGAGCTATTGTACTTATGTTCTGATTAAAAAAAAAAAAAACTTTCTTAGATGCTTTGGAAATTTAGATTTTGTGTGCGCATCCGTAAAAACTCAAGAAATGGCAAAAAATAAAGTTTTGTTTTTAACAAAAATAATTATCTTCTTATAGCTGCTATAAGAGCTTCAGTCTTTTCCTATGTGTTATTTTTAAGCTCTTGAAACAGAATTTCGGATGATATGTCACTTGGTAGGGTTGTAGGTCATTAATGTTTCAAGGTCATGAAAAGCATTTTCCCATTTTTCATCATTTTTGTTCATGGGCAAATTGCAATCATAGGCTGAATATCTAGACACATCTTCGGCAGTATAAAGAGTGGATTTTCAATTACTACTTATCATATTTTCAATTACTATTGTTAACATTTACATGGTAGAAATAATTGCAATATTCAACTCTATAGAAAACTTTTGTTATTGCTTTTTAGAATAATGGCTTTTCAGTCCCATTATGCATAATTTTTGTCACGTACACACCATATTAACTGTTTTATTTATTAATTATCTCATTTATTAGTTATTTTTATTTTTTTGAAAAAGGAAGCTATGCTTTTCAATGAATTTAAAATATTAATGACACCTTGCCAAGTAACATATCATCCTAAATTCTGTTTCAAGAGCTTAAAAATAACATATAGGTAAAGATTCAAGCAGCAATACAAAGCATCGATACGAAGCACTTATAGCAGCAATACGAAGATAATTATTTTTGTTAAAAACGAAACTTTATTTTTGCCTTTTCTTGAGTTTTTACGGATGCACACACAAAAACTAAAGTTCAAAAACATCTAAAAAAGGGCTTTTTCATCAGAACATAAGTACAATAGCTCCTGTAAATTTTAATAGAACAAATTGACATCAACTTTTGAGGTCTATGTCTCTTTTTCTTTGATTTCACGTTGAATGACGTACACATTTTTGATCTGAAATATCCCCTTAAAACTGGCTTGTCTCAAAAATATAAATAATGTTTTTCAGTTAATAAAAGTGTGTTCTTTCCAATGATATAAAGAAAATTGAAGTTCAAGATGACTCTTTTGAGATATTGCCCTTTGTAATCGAGACAAAATTGAGAAAAAAGAAATTTGACTGGAATTTCAACTCGCATAATTCAGCAATTATTTGAGCTATCAAGATGCCATTTGCACACCTTTCGGATGAACTATCAGGCTACAAACGAGGTAAGAATTAGCTTCAGAAAGTCATTCTCACAGCAGATACACGCTCATAACTTATAGTCAAAATTTGCCAAAATACGATATTTTACCAACTTTGGCAGCAAATTGCAAAAAATCTACAGTGCATGGAGCTTTTGTTACACAAGTAGGCTATTCTACCCTAAACAGTGATCAGAATCGCCAAATTTGAGCCTTATAATCGTCTTAGGTCACGAGCAATAAAAGCACAAAATTGACTATTTGGTCAGTTTTTCCAAGACACGAAAAAGAAGCCTTTATAAAATAATTTTTATTGGCTGAACCATAAGCCTTAGGGAGCTATAATTTGGTACAGTTTCATGCAACTCTTATATGTACATCCAAAAAAATTTTCATGAAAATCGGAGAGGGTCTAGAGGGGATTTTCTCGAAATTTGGGACACTTGACATGAAATGACCCAGGGATATCTTGAGCGAAGGGAGTCGACCCCTATGATGTTCACAGACATGCCAACTGCTGCTTTGGAGTAGAATTTCTCCCTTTTTTAGTTCAAACTGTCGAGTATGGTGACAAAATTAATGTTCATACCGACACAGAGTAGTTGTCAGTTTGTGAGTGACCATAACTTTGAACTTCAACACTCCGAGGAAGAATAACTCCAAACGTTTTGCAGAGAAATATTCATTTTATTTTTCACTTCAAAGGAACTTATCTGAAGTCAATGCAGAGACGAGAATGATGGACGCATTGTCGTCTAGACATACAGAATTAAGCTCCATAAATTAAATGAATACTTGCATTTAGAAAAATAAATTCGAAATTACAGGTGCAACAGGAATAAACTCTAACGTTGAGGTATAATGTTCAAAACAATGTAAAAGGCCTAGACTATTTTCTATTACTCACTACATAAACTTACAAATAACATCACAGACACCAAAAATACCAAACGAAAAAGGGGAAGAAGAAGGAAGGAAGTTACATCTTTCTAACTTTTTATACACCAAACAAACGTGCAACTATTTCAAACCTCACTGAACATGTAAATGAGCTTACTGTTGCCAAACATGAAAATTTTGATAAAGTCATGCGGTTATGGAATAAACTTGGAACTAATTGCCCTAATTATGTCATGATGTGATGCAATGTTTACATTTGATCTTACTGATCTGCATGCTGCAAAATTGCTTTTTAGTCAGAAAAAATAAGTTAGGTAGTGTTTAGGGATGCACCGATAAGCAAATTGGACGATTACCGATTACTGATTAATCGGCTAATGATAATCGGCTGAGCCGATTAATGATCAGGATGATTATTTTTAATAATACTAATTTCACCATTACTGTTTTTTCGTCTGTTTTTTACAATTCCGATTTTAAAAATACGTAGTTACTTATTTATTTCTGAGAGAAGATTTTTTTTCCCATTTTTCCAATTTTCTCAAAATAATTTCTAAATTTTACTAAAATTTCTTTGAACCAATTTTTATATTATTGTCAATAAAATTACATCAACACACTAGAAATGAATATTAAAATTTAAAAAAGGGGGTGCGGCACTAGGGGGATTTAGGAATGCTCTTAATTTCAATTTATTTTTCAATTATAAGTAGACATTTAATGAAAGACTTTTATTCTTGGAAAATTTGAGGTTACCTAAAAGTATTATGCTTATGAGAAAAGTGTATGTAAATGAAAATGTTGCAGAGTTGTCTGTATGTGTATTTTTATTCAAAATAGGAAACTTAAGTTATTAAATCATTTTCTCAACTGAGAAGATTTTTTTTTTTATGTTTAATTCTTCTAACTATTTGTTTTGATTTTACTCACTACAGTCTAGTACTAAATGTTATACTTGTGTTTGAAAAAATATTTATTTATTGTTTATAAATTATCCATTGTAGTTTCTTATTCAAACGTCCTTGAAATAATTTTATTCAAAACACTTTTTCCGCCGATTGATCAGAAAAATTTGACGGATTATAATTGAAATGAATCCATGTTTTTGCATTCCAATTTAAAAGTTCAAAGAATTTTAAAGAGAGTTACATTTTAATAATCCATTCAGTTTTACGCATTGAATGAACTATTTGCTTTGTTTCTTTTAGCTCTGTACACTTTCATACTGCATGATACAGTAGGGATTGTAAATAATTACATTTATTTACTGTTAATAAAGCTATTTATCGTAGTTTCTTGGTGAAAGTATATTTTAAAAAATTACATTAAAAACATTTTTTTTCGCCGATTAATCGGTAAAATTTTGCCGATTATTAATAATCGGCAAGGTGGCCGATTATGGCCGATTAATCGCACCGCCGATTAATCGGTGCATCCCTAGTAGTGTTACATTCTCTTTGTAAGAAATATTAAACTAAAAATTTAACTCAAACTCTGTTGCTCTGTGTATCGTCCACACTAGAGATGAGCCGGGCTCGGCCCGAGCCCGAAAGCCCGAGCCCGAGACGGACTCGGGCCCTTTAACTAGAAGCAGCTTTCGGGCTCGGGCTCGATCTCATATTAAGATAGTCAGTTTTTATACAAATACAACGTTCACGGAATAAAATATTGGGGTACTTAAAGAGCGTGAGAACCGTTTTTCTTAATGGCAGCAATAATAATAATAATAATTCAAAAAGATAGCACCCACTTATAATATATTTGCGATTGCTATTACGATATACCATATGGCAGTGCATCCCAAGTGGAAATTAAAAATATATATTGATATTTGATACACTCGGGCTCGGGCCGGGTCGGGCTCAAAACAAGACAATATCACTCGGGCTTGGGCGGGCTCGGATTAAAAATTCTCGTGCTCGGGTGGGCTCGGGCCTTCGAAAGTGAGCCCGAACTCATCTCTAGTCCACACAATACTCTTTTTCCCCACTTATGGTGCTGAACTTAATATTGATGTACGTATGAGCTGTGTTTCTATAAATGACAGCATTGTGGGTATGAGGAGAGAAAATAGGTTCATACCTAAAGTGGCACTCAGAGTTTGTCATCTTGAAAAAGAAAGCTTGAAATATTTTCTGATGAAAAATCTTTTTATTTTCACTTCATACAAAGCTTTGAGAAGTTATTGCAAGGAGCATGCATCAACATCCAGGCATGCATAATTAAAAGCAATTAAGTAAATATATTTGCATTCTGTAAAATAGTTCAAATTATAAGTATCTTCTGGTATTTGGACGTCAGAGTAGAATATGTAATAAGCATGAAGGACTAAAGCATTTTCTATTAAGCACTACACAAACTCAATACAACACCGCATCATTAACATCATACAAATTGACATTGTCATAGCTTTTTTATATACGAGAAATGACGTGCAACATTTCAAAACTTCACCATGCATGCAAATGAGATTACTGTTGCCAAATATGAAAACTTCAACAAAAGCTCACGCGGTTATGGAATAAAAGTAAGAATTAAATGACTTGGGTCAAAAACAACAGTTCCTTTGAATCGGATCAGCCTAAATGTCATGGTAATGTGATACAATGTTTACATTTGGTTCCTCTTTAATCTGCATGTTACAAAAATGATGTTCAGTTGGAAATAATAACAGTAAGTCAATATTACAATCTCTTTTTGAGAAAGATTGAACTGAAAAGTTAACAATCATGATTAAGGGACTTGCCAATGAACCAGTAAGTTGTTTTCTGTATTTGAGACTTCTGTCCTTTTGCATCTTGTAAATAGTACAATACTTTGTATTGTTGAAGCTTATTTGACGTATATACATCGAAGATTAGCTTGCTTTATTGTTTAAAAAATGATTAATGACCCTTTTTTTGAACATGCCAACATAGAACATATACACTGCGGGAAATGACTTCCTGCATTTGAAATTTCAATCCTTTTGCATGTAGTGTATACTTAAATATTTCGGACAGTTGGAAATTAATTTAACGCATGTTACCAAAAATTATCTTGTTTTAACTTTTTATTGTAATAATTTACTTACTTTTTTATTCGAACAAGCCAACATTGAACTTTCTTGTCGCTGGAAATTTCTTTCCATGTTTGAGATTTCAGTCCTTTTGCATCATGTACATTTTTAATTTTTAGTTGGCTTGGAAGCTATTTTAACATGTGTCGTAGAACATTAGTTTGTTTTAGTGTCTATTTTAGTGTAATTAGAAATAATTTATTTTGTAGAAACCTATATTTTTTATGTTTTTCATTTGAAGTTAGATGTAGCTCTAATTATGCTTTATAAGGCCTCAAAATGCAGAATTTTAGCTCTATTTCTCAAAACAAATTCCTATGGAGGGGGGGGACCCTCGAAATTGCAGATATTCTATAAACCATCTTAAATAGTCACTGCTGCATCATTCTTTTGATATCCATCCAACTCCAAAATTAAAGCATGTAACGAAAAAAAAAATAGCAGGGGTAAAGGGTGTCGTGGTATGAAAATGTTTCAATTTTTGTGGAAAAAGTATATGTAACAGGGCTCGAAAATTATATTGCCCGACATGCCCAGGGCATGTAAAATTTCTGATCGGGCATGAATCTTCAACCCTTACATGCCCAGCTGGCCATGTAATTTTACGATCAAATATTTCTTTCCTAAACTTTGTTATTTCGTATTTTTGAAAAAAATTACCATATATGTTAAGATTGAAATAATTCTTAATTCAGATACAAAACTGCAAATTTAATATTTTGTCTGTTTAACATGTTGACTGCCCAAGTAGGAGATGATAATTTGTAGTATATCCTTTTAGCTGACAGAATAGAATTTGAGTTAGCTTATATGTGATTTGCTGTTTTCCTCCAGATTACAATTTGTCTTTTACAATGACATTAATATGGAAATTTGACTTCCGAGGAGATGAAAGTAAAGCTAATTGACAGGTACATTGTATTTAGCCCAGCTCATATGCTACATATGTTTTGTAGCTTGGCAGTCAACGTCTTAACACTGTACGACAAATTCAAATGTTTTTATTTATAAACAGCAAAAATAAAACTGGGCAGGTAAAAATGTTATTTGGGCATGTACTTTTTAGACAAACATGCCCGGCAGGGCATGTAAAATTTTAAAGATTTTTCGAGCCCTGATATGTAATGCATAATTTAATTCTGAACAATTTGATACCTTATTTTTTGCCATATGCAAAGTACTTTTTGAGCTATTGTAAAAAAATGCAAATTGTTCCCCCATGAGTTTAATGTTAACAGCAGCTGCTTAAACCTCTTTTTCTCACAAGTCTATTTTTTGTTTTGCATGCATGGCCTATATATATATATATATATATATATATATATATATATATATATATATATATATTGTTACAAATCTTGTAAATAGCTGTTTTTCCTGCCTTGCACCATTGTCACTAGTTTTGGTTTTATCTGGCAACATGTTGCAAAAGTATCTGAAGATATCTTTTTTATCACTTGTATACCGGCCCTGTAACGTTTTGTAGTTTTTACACTTGCCCTACATTTAATAAGCATGAAGACATTTTCGCGCTTCGTTGTATTATGGTGGGTTTTTCTTTTTATCACTAGAATTTTCTTGAATGGATTATTCGGATTTTGCTAGAACATTGTAGAAATTTCCTTCTGAGTATAAATAGCTGGCCTTGAACACAGTTAGTTGTTGTTTTCAGATTTGATTTCTGGTGACTCGTTTTTATTCGCTTGGGCGAATGTTTGTTTCGCTTTTGTAATTTCTTAATTACTGTTCACGTTAGATATGTGGTGCTGAGTTACTGTTGAGAGTACAGTGTACTGTTTGCTACCTAATTGCTGGATGTTTAGCAATTGTTTCCTGCTCCTATTGTAAATAAGTGTACATACTTGTAAATAAATTTATAGTTACTTTCTCAAGATTGGAATGCTCATTTAAGAAAGTTGAAGGTGCTACGGACTCGTTACAATTTTGGCGCCCAATGTGGGGCATCTTCAAGGACTTTCTTGGAGTTATCTGTGAATTTGGACTTTTCTTCCTGAGGACTTTTTGACTTTGGAATTTTATGGTGATTACACGAGCAATGGTGGAACAACTGAAACAACTCCTTGATGCGATCAACGCTGTTAAAAGTGACATGACTGCGAATCAAGAACAATTAAAGAATGATATGGCGACTCTGGCTACTAATCAAGAACAATTGAAGAATGAGCTGGCTACTAATCAAGAACAATTAAAAAATGATCTGGCTACTAATCAAGAGCAAATAAAGAATGATATGGCGACTATGGCTACTAATCAGGAACAGTTCAAGAGTGATTTAACCGCTAGCATAAATTCAAGTCAAGAAGAAATTAAGAGCGATCTAACGTCAATGAAAAGTTTGGTGGAAAATAAATTTCCCTATATGGAAAATAAAGTGGAGGCTATAGAAGAAAAAGTTGACATCGTTGAGAATCGAATCACTACAGTAGAAAACCACATGGATAAGAAAATTAAAGAACTTGAATCAAAGTTATCAGCATCCTGTAACAACTCATACAGCGTTGAGAATCGAATCAGCACAGTAGAAAACCATGTGGAAAAGAAAATTAAAGAACTTGAATCAAAGTTATCAGCATTCTGCAACAACTCAAGTGACTGTGTAGCTATAGCTGGAACTTCTCGTCCATCCATTAAACTGGCCACATTTGACGGGAAGACCTCGTGGAATATTTACAATAAGCAGTTCCTCATCGTTGCAGAAGCAAACTCCTGGGACTCTTCCACGAAAGCCTATCACCTTGCAACCTCGCTGAGAGGGGATGCAGCTGACATTCTACAGACCTTCCCAGAGGACAAGCACCGCGACTTCGAAGCCTTATCATTGGCCTTTGAGCTTCTCTTCGGCGAAGCATGCCAAAAAGAATTCAGCCAACTCCAGCTGTAATCCCGACTCCAGAAGGCTGGAGAGACTTTGCAAGTTTTTGCAGCAGACGTTGAGAGACTTTCCCACCTCGCCTTCTCAAACTGTCTTTCGGATGTTCGCAATAACCTGACCCTGAACTACTTCACAGACGGAGTGCGAAGTCCAGAAATTCAGACGGCTCTCCGGATGGTGGACATCAAAGATCTTAAGTCCGGTCTGGTCTACGCAATGAAGTTCGAGGCTGCACAGCAAACATCCCGCAAGGTTCGCATTCAATCAGAGGCGTGGAAGTGAGTGCCCCGGGTTCGAACTCAACTTGTCTCGCGGAAATTAAGCGACAAATCAAAGAGATCTCGTGGACCCTGAAGAAGATTACGGCTCACAAAGATCAAAGTAGACAACCACTAGAGTGCTGGAAATGTGGCGGTGAGGGCCACGTACGAAGAAACTGCGAGGCCCGCCACGAAAGAAAGACGGCTCCCAAAGTTTTCTAGATTTCCCCAATGTTGCCCGGCTGGAACGGCGATGACCCGGAATCGGTAAAAAAAACCAAGATCGGGCCACCACCTCCGACCAACAAAAAAAATGTGGAATGGTTCTGCTCGGGAGTAAAGAATACATGAAATTCATTTTAAAAATAAATAACAATTTATTCAAACAAATGTAAGCGGTAAATATAAAATATTAAATAATTTGACACACCCAATACAATTTTGACAATAAAAAATCCCCCAAATACATTCAAATTCCAGAAAAAATCGTTCCAGTTTCAAAAAGAGTTCACAGACATGATAAGTAGGGTATGTCATAAAAATAAAAGTTTTTTTTTTCGACTTGGTACACGCACTTTCCTATGTATTCACTCATTTTGAGTTGCTTGGTACAAAAAAAAGTTTTTGGAAAAAAATTTTAGCTACCGGGAAAACGCAATTAATCCGGTGTTTTTTTCAAAAAATTCACTATATTCAGGTTGAATACGCAATATAGCTGCGGGAGTTTTTTAAAAGATTGTTCTTCTAACTTAAATGCATGTTTTCAACTCTAATGAACATACTTTCCTTATAAAAAATGCAGTTAAATATACATATCGTCTCTTTTTGTTTTAAAAAAGAGCAGAAATTATCGGTAATCGTTCCTACTGGAACGGGTTACGCTTCTGGTCAATCGACACCGCTGTCTTCGTTAGGCAGTCAGCTGTTCAGGGGAAAATGCCACCTGCATCTGGGGAAGTGATCCAAGTACTCTCCATTTTGCTAATTAACGCTCCCCCCCCCCCCCCCAAGATAACTTTTGACCAACAGACGCGTTTTCACTTAAATGTCTCTCATCCTGCCGAAGATTTTCCGACAAAAGGCAAAATGAGATTCTCTTTTTTGTTTTATTAAAGGATGGATTGATTTCCACTAAAAACCTGGAAAGCATAAGACACTAATAATTTTAAACATCGAAGAAGTCGGACTTACAGTTCGACTCTCCCAAAAGCTAGTGCCGTCGTGTAATATTACGACTCGAGGAAATACGCTGGAATTTTTATAGTATAGCTGTACGAAGTAAATGAAACTACCTTGATATTAGTAGAGCGGCCGTTACTTTAGTCAGGTTTGCTGTGTCATCAACCGCGGCAGTTGCTATCATATATAGCCTTTTGGGTAATCTTGTGAAGGCAGGGCCATCTCGGTGAAGATAAAAAACATCTCATGTGCAATAGCAAAAGGGTGTTTCATGCTAAAGAGCATGTTATGAAGCACTCAAGAGCAGAGGAGAGTTCCAATATCGCAAAAAGTAACATTACTGCAATTTTTCTAGAAAGCAGGAAGCACAAAACTCTAACTCTTAGTCACGATGAGAACACTGGTAGATTTCGGAAACATGCTACACTTAGGAGACATGCCACATTACATTGAAAAACTCCGCCAGCAGATATTGAGTCATATAGTCGCAAAACTTGACGGACCAACTTCTCCAGAAAAGGAATAGATTGGTACTGTAGGTAAACTCTTTTCTCCAGTTGAGTTTCTTGTGAAAAAAACAAAGTTTAAGCCAATTCAATTTTTGGAACCCCTAGTTAATATGGACGAAAATGTTGCTAGTCAGTCGATCAGTTCCGTGGAAGGCAGAAGTATTGAAGCTCACTGATGGCGGAACTATTTCCACCCCTTATTGATACTATTTTGTCAAATGCAAAGGCATTTTTTCCTTAGTCCTCAGAGTAAAGAAGAGCAATGAATCAGTTTTCTGGAATAGTCCAAAAGGACCCGTTTTTTATACAGGAAACTTTGTTTTTTCTCCCTCAAGAAAGTCAACTTGGAAAAAGAAAGTCTGTAATGAGGGAGTATTTAGATGTAATGTAGCATGCCTCCTTTCCAGCCAGACATTTAATTGAAGGTATCGCTGTCAAATAGTTGAAGGCAAATGTCTATACCTATGTCTTTCAATCAGTCACATAATCCTATTTCACATTGCTCAGCCAGTTTTTCCTTTGTTGTCTTCTTCTGGTGTATAGTGAGTGAGGTAGCGATCTCCACGCTCTTCTGTTACGGTCTTTCTTTGATGATGCTTTTCCGAAAGCTACCAGTGTTCTCATCGTGACTAAGAGTTAGAGTGTTGTGCTTCCTGCTTTCTACAAAAATTGCAGTAATGTTACTTTTTGCGATATTGGAACTCTCCTCTGCTCTTGAGTGCTTCATAACATGCTCTTTAGCATGAAACACCCTTTTGCTATTGCACATGAGATGTTTTTTATCTTCACCGAGATGGCCCTGCCTTCACAAGATTACCCAAAAGGCTATATATGATAGCAACTGCCGCGGTTGATGACACAGCAAACCTGACTGAAGTAACGGCCGCTCTACTAATATCAAGGTAGTTTCATTTACTTCGTACAGCTATACTATAAAAATTCCAGGGTATTTCCTCGAGTCATAATATTACACGACGGCACTAGCTTTCGGGAGAGTCGAACTGTAAGTCCGACTTCTTCGATGTTTAAAATTATTAGTGTCTTTTGCTTTCCAGGTTTTTAGTGGAAATCAATCCATCCTTTAATAAAACAAAAAAGAGAATCTCAATTTGCCTTTTGTCGGAAAATCTTCGGCAGGATGAGAGACATTTAAGTGAAAACGCGTCTGCTGGTCAAAAGTTATCTTGGGGGGGGGGGGGGGGGAGCGTTAATTAGCAAAATGGGGATCACTTCCCCAGATGCAGGTGGCATTTTCCCCTGAACAGCTGACTGCCTAACGAAGACAGCGGTGTCGATTGACCAGAAGCGTAACCCGTTTCAGTAGGAACGATTACCGATAGTTTCTGCTCTATTTAAAAACAAAAAGAGACGATATGTATATTTAACTGCATTTTTTATAAGGAAAGTATGTTCATTAGAGTTGAAAACATGCATTTAAGTTAGAAGAACAATCTTTTAGAAAACTCCCGCAGCTATATTGCGTATTCAACCTGAAAATAGTGATTTTTTTGAAAAAAACACCGGATTAATTGCGATTTCCCGGTAGCTAAAATTTTTTTCAAAAAACTTTTTTTTGCACCAAGCAACTCAAAATGAGTGAATCCATAGGAAAGTGCGTGTACCAAGTCGAAAAAAAAAACTTTTATTTTTATGACATACCCTAATGATAAGTCCACCCTTGAAAAGATGCCATGAAGAAGATAATGTCCCGGTAAAATAACATGAAAGTTCATACCACGGGGAAAATCATTCACTGAAAAAAGGCATCAAAATGATGATTCCCTCCTGCAGAATCACAAACACTTGTCGACGATTTTAGTGGACGAAGTGAACACAGCAGGGTCACCACCAGCTATCCATCCAAGAAAAATAGGCACCATCCGTTCTTGAAGAATCCTTCGGAAGAACATCAGGCCGCCGCATGGCCGAGCCTCAGTCAGACGACACAGGATTCGGCCGCCTCATGGCCGAGCAAGTACGCCTCAGACTTCATGTCGTAGTAGCCCTAAGCCTCAGGTAAAAATGGATGAACATCTCCAAGCTTCAACCGAAGCACATGGTTTCAAAACTTTAAAAAGACAGGGTCGAACTCCAGGAACACCCCTGCCCCTTATGGCAGGGTGAACGAAAAAAAACTTTTTACATGATTAAATTCCTATCCACTTCCTCTGAGTGTGAAAACTAAATTAAATATGGAGCATTTCAGACTCCCCGATGCAATCACAGCATCCAAACATCAACCGTCCATCTGCAGTGACGGTAAAAAAATGATAAGAAGCCCCAGTGAATGCATGGAACACGTATTTATGGTTACAGTCAACCCTACGTAGCGACCATGACGTACACCTCATTAGCATAGCTAACTTTAACAAATACCAATCCGAAAAAAAACAACTCAACACTTGAGTTTTAACTGTTGAAATATTTTCGGTATTGTTTACATTTCAATTCAGCCAAAAAGTTAAGCAACACTTTAGCTCTTACGTCATGTCACTTCGTAGATGTTGACGGTCAAATACATACATAATTTACAGTTGGAACATGATGGGGGATATATCGCACGCCGGATAAACAAAATGGGACATTGCAGGAAAGCATAAAAGTAGGTTTAAATAAATTTTGAACGTTCTAGCTTTTTAGGAAATTGCTCCAAGAATAAAATAGGGTCTATTTTCTAACACCCAAGAAGTAGCGGTTGCAACGGACTCGTCACTTACGCATATGTGAATGGGTTTCCCTGTGAAATGATTGTGGACACAGGAGCCAACGTTACCATCATTAGGACTGCTGTGGCTCGTCAATTTGGACTCAAGATCTTATGGACGCCGCCTTGCGTTACTCTCCAAACTGTGACAGGTGACAAAATCGAGATTGAAGGAAAAGTGAACGTAGAAATAATGTTCGGGAGCCCCACTTACCATCACATGGCATTCGTCACTGACACTACAGATCCCTTTATTCTCGGACTGGACTTTTTGAGAAAATTTGATTTTTCTATCGACTTTAAAAATAATGAGCTGCACTCGATGAGGGAAGACATAGCAATTTTCAATGCTGAAAATAACTTAAAATCCGCTCATCAAATAATAGCCCAAACAGATTTATTGATTCCCCCTAGATCAGAAGTACTAATACCTGGCTCCATCAAAAAAAATTGTAACGAGTCCGTAGCACCTTCAACTTTCTTAAATGAGCATTTCAATCTTGAGGAAGTAACTATAAATTTATTTACAAGTATGTACACTTATTTACAATAGGAGCAGGAAACAATTGCTAAACATCCAGCAATTAGGTAGCAAACAGTACACTGTACTCTGAACAGTAACTCAGTACCACGTATCTAACGTGAACAGTAATTAAGAAATTACAAAAGTGAAACAAACATTCACCCAAGCGAATAAAAACGAGTCATTAGAAATCAAATCTGAAAACAACAACTAACTGTGTTCAAGGCCAGCTATTTATACTCGGAAGGAAATTTCTACAATGTTCTAGCAAAATCCGGAGTGTTCCGATTCATTCATAACTTAAATAATCCATTCAAGAAAATTCTAGTGATAAAAAAAAACCCACCATAATACAACGAAGCGCGAAAATGTCTTCATGCTTATTAAATGTAGGGCAAGTGTAAAAACTACAAAACATTCCAGGGCCGGTATACAAGTGATAAAAGTGATATCTTCAGATACTTTTGCAACATGTCGCCAGATAGAACCAAAACTAGTGACAATGTTGCAATGCAGGAAAAACAACTGTTTACAAGATTTGTAACATTGCCCCCTTCCGAAGGACTGCACGTCCCGGGCAGTACAATCCCCAGAAAGGAAGCAAGGAAAAATTTACAGATGTACACATTACATGATAACCAATCGTAAACAGGATAAACAATAACAATGAGAACATGAAAGAAACAATAATATTGATAAAGTAATATTACAAACAATTAAAGGCAAAAGTTATTTACAAAATTTACAAACAAGTTACCATGGTAGCTTTAGATTTATTTTACGAACTATGGCCATAGTATGGGGCTAGCCGATCATAATGTACAACTCTAGGTTTTAAATGTGATGACTTCTGGATCCTCACTACGACGTCGTTCAGCCGGTGGAGGACTGTGTAGGGTCCATCCCAATGCGACTGCAATTTGGGTGATAGACCTTTACGTCGGATATGATTCCATAGCCATACCTTGTCACCTTCTTGAAAGTCATGGCCAGTGGACCTTGTGTCGTATCGGGTCTTCATTTTCTCCGTCGCGATGTTGATTCGCTCCCGTGCGAAGTGATGAGCGTCTTCCAACCGGGCCTGGAGATCCTGGACGTACTCCTCAGGCGATGAAGGCGCATCTCGAGGGAGACCGAAGACGAGATCACAAGGTAGCCGAAACTCTGGGGAATCCTGTTAAATTTCTCCACCATGCCGTCCGATTGTGGGTGTAGTGGTGTCGTTCAAGCTTTCTTGATTTTGAGGATTTTACACAGGCCCTTAAACACAGCTGAGATGAAGTTTCTCCCCTGATCGGAGTGGATCTGCAAAGGTGTCCCATATCTCGAGATCCAATGCTGGACTAGAGTCTCTGCTACAGTGGTAGCTTCTTGATCCGGAATGGAATATGCTTTGGGCCATTTGGTGAAATAGTCAATGGAAACGAGGATGTATTTATTCCCATCAG